>OY740774.1:55817834-56102552 GCA_963513935.1 Aphrophora alni
GGATTTAAATAATCGCTACAATATATATATTGTATTGCCTTGGGAAAGTGGGTAATATAATATTATAAATGTTTGTATTAGGAAGCTTTGAATATTAGAGATTTACAAGGTGGTACAAAACTTTTGATGGTTGTGTAGGTTTCATAGTTATAAATTCTGAACTATCATTATGTGCGATTATAGCAGGTTTTTTTAAAGGTACTTTATTATCTTTAGGATATCTCTTCAATAAATAAGTTTGATATTTCTCGTCATATTTGCATTCATTTTGAGAAATTTCATCTTTGGAAGCTATCTTTTAATAATTAATATATGGAGCACATAATGGTATCTTTTTTTCAAATTAGAATGGTCGATGGAAATCTTACTCGTGTTATTTAAACTTACATTACTAACTTTTGAAATTTCCGATTTCAAAGATTTTTTCGTTTTATTTTATATGTTGCCAAATTTGATTTAGTAATATTTATATTTCACAAAACATTAATATACATTCGTTTTGATAGAAACATTTTGATTATTAAATATTTTATTATTTTGACTCTCCTTCTCCTTATAGAGAATAATTATAACTTTATCAAGAAATGGAACAGGGTTCGGTTTGATACAAACTTATTTTGATTATTAGATTTTTGTTTGCCTCTCTATCCCTTATATAGAATTGTAAATCTATCAAGAAAATAAGGAGAAGTAAGGGGATTCGTTTGATACAATAATTTATATTATTAGGTATTTTATTATTTTGACTCTTTCTTTCCCTCTGATGAATTTCCAATTCTATATAAGGAGATGGAGAGTCAAAATAATAAAATTTGAAATGGAATCGTCGCCATCAAACAATTTAAAGAAAATTTAACAAATAAAAAATATAAATAAAATATAAAGAAGGACAAAACTCAGAAAGGAGAAAACTAAATTTGGAAATCGTATCATATTGGAAAGCATGTTCTTTCAATACACGCTATTCTTTATTTACAAATAACTGAATATACGATCTCAAAAAAAAAAACGAAATGAAAAACCTTTATTTAATACTCAGATCGATCATAATAAATTTACTGTTTTCTACAAACATTATTAATATTATATATTTTCATATAACTTTTATTACCGACTTTAGCCTCCAAAGCGCACTACTGTTTCAGAAAGGTAGTGTATTGTATGCAGGTAAACAATATTATTCCAATATACGATTGTATATTTTAAGGAGACTCAGTTTCCCAGTAGTTGGGAGGTGGTTTATCTTAGAATATACTATGTCGTTAGGGCCTGGAGCTAAATCCCAACCTGACCACACAGCAGACTCTAAATCTGATAAGGGATATTTAGTATTTAGGACATTCTTCTGTTGGAGCTACAGTGAATATAATCGCTTCTTCCAAACTTTTATATAAATGTAAGGTGATGCTGTAAGCAGCAGTTAAAGAAAAGTTATCAAAGTTTGCCCTACACATTATAGTTTCATGATTATTTGGAGTGAAAACTTTATCCCGCTACTTATAAGGAAGCAGGATTAAAAAAATAAACATAACTAAACATAACAGCTTTATCTACATGCTGTAGTGGGTGTGGTTCCCAAAATTGAGCCAATGTACTGGACTCAAGATTCATTCCTATTCTTTCTAAACACTTGTCTTCCTATGAATCATATAATTGTATACCAAGATTTTCAATAATATGTCATGAGATGATTTTCTTAGAGCTTTACTATGTAAACGGAAAGGGCCACTACATTCATCAATCATTCATTATTATTATAATTGCCCCCCCCCCCCCCGACTAAAAGTTATATTCAATGATGAGAGACCGTCTGTACTTCAATCATCTCTCATATATTTTGCAAATCCTTGCAATTAAAATAAATTTCAAATGTCGCTTTGCATAAATTTGCTTTCTTGTTATTTAGTAGTCGATTATTAATTAGAAAATATTAAATATTTAAGTTGTGAGATACAAACATTAATAATTCGACACTCTCATTAAAGTAGATCACATTATTTTAGTTACATGTTTTGAAGTTTTGACGTGGTTTATGGAACTGTTTACATAAAAAAGCCTGTTTCTATTATTTTTGGAATACTCAATTTGGCTAGGTAGAGATAGGCAAAACTGTTATTTTTTTAGCAACACGTTCGGACGTTCGAGTTCCAGTCTGGTAACACTGTAATATAAATACCAGTGTTCCAAACGTAATACATTTTAACATTGTCTTGAAACGTATCTTCGTGTTATGATTTTACAGTTATTGTTGTTATACAGTTAAACTTTGTTTACTTATACTGTAATTTAAAAATGAACTTTTAATTTTAGCTTAAAACGTGAAAGGAGGATTATTTATTGTTGTTTGTACAATTTATTTTTTAAATTAAATAAACAGAGGAAGACTGTATTGTAAATAAAAATATTACATTTTAAAAACTATAACATGATGAAAATTACCAAATTTAAATCATAATAATTATCTGAATAAATATATAATGTTAAATAAGAAATATTTACAATGGAATAAAAATAATAATATTACTTAAAAACAATAGAGCTAAGTCTGGACATTTATAAACTAAAATACCTTTTGTGTAAGCTAACACTTCTATTAAACTTTAACACACATAGTAATAGAGCTCTTATCACATTCCAACTAGAGTTTACATAATTATAAAAAAACAGTATTTTGAGATGTTTCGACTTCAATCGAGTACGTTGGTCATTTAATATGCTTCCAGCCTTAGAGAATTTTTTTTTCGCATGGCACTGATGTGAATAATATATTAAAGTTTAATTGCACTATCCTAGAAATTGTTGGGTACACAAATTGATTTTCTTTCCACCATGCTAATGAATCTTGGGTCCTTTCTAAATAATCAGAATTAATAAATCCGTTAACCTCCACAATTGCTGATGATAATGGTGTTCCAGTAACAAATTATACACAAACACAAAATAATCCATTTTATAGATAATCACAGTGTAGAATTATATTAGATACACATGATACATTTACTAACCTTTTGGTTTATTTAAAGAAATAGTTCTGTTAAACTCTTCCTTATTGAGTTAGGATTACTGCTGTCATCTTATGCTTCTGTTTGCAGGTAATTTTTCATTGGAATTGATGTTGCAGAGCAATCTTCAAAAATAATTTGTGACACTAATTTAAATAAATGATTTTTAACTACCTCAAGAGCAGTTGTGTTAGAAAAAGCTAGAGATTTAAATCTTGGATCAATTACAGTGGCTATTCCTATTGTTTTACTAAATTCTAGATTTTTAAATCTAGTTACTAACACTTCTTCTATTCCTTTGAAACTATTTATTAAAGCTTCTTTCCTTCAGAACTCCTCACAAATTATCCATTCTTCTTCTGACAATACTGGTAAGTTCTTAATAATTAATGCGAATGCTGTTTTTATAGCATTTTTTATTTCACAAAATCTTCTAAACATATAAAAAGTTGAGTTCCACCGAGTTACTACATCATGTAAGTTTTTTTGGGTTTTTAGATTCTAAATTTGTTTGTTTTTTTCATAGGTTTCTCATGCTTGAAGTACTTCTTTTAAAATGGGAAATAATTTTTACAATTTTTTTTAATAATGAAGTGGTGACTTTAAGTGCATCACCTTACTATTGTTTATTATGTGAGCAAAACGTGGAAAGTGTTTCCATTTTAGTTCACTCACAATCGCAGTTTTAATATTTGCAGCATTATCTGTTACTGCTGTCTGAATGTTATTTTTCAAATTCAATTTATCAGTAATTTTCTTAATTTCGTCAGCCAAATTTTTAGCACTATGGGAAATCGGAAACGATGAACATTGTAGAAGAACAGACTTTATTTGAAAATCGAAATTTATGAAATGATCTGTTACATTAAAATAGCTTTCTAAATTTTTAGAAGTCAAACAAACACGCTTAACCAAATAAAGCTGCTGGCGAATTTCAGTTAAGAACTTTTCTTACTCAGGAGGTATGGACGCGTTTGATACTATCTTCCTACTTGGTTGATAATAGGATGGATTCAGTGCTATAACAAAATTTATAAATCCTTGATCTTCATCTATAAAAAAGGGCTGGAAATCATGTGTGAAAAGTTTTAAAAGAAGTTTGTCGATTTTCATTTTCTGTAGCTCATTCATTTTTTGGTGGTGGCGGGTTAGCAGATATGGTTTGTTGTTTCTCTGGCAAGCTTGAAGTATATTTGGTAATGAAGTGGACGTTAATGAAGTGGAAGTTATGGGTTCAATTATATCAGGAATTCATTTTGTTGATACAGATGTGCCAGAAGCTTTTACCGGTATACTATTAGAATTTAAATAGTTGTTTTTTGATACAAGTTCAGTATGAGTGATAAATGTAAAGCATGTGTTAAAACTGTTCAAAGTCGACAACCCAAAATTCAGTATAATGACTGTGGAAATGTTTTTCAATATTCCTGTGTTAAAATGTCAAGGGAAGATATCGATTTTATTACTGAAAATAGTGATATATGGCGTTATGAACTTTGTAGAAAGTCAAAAAGGAAAAGCAGAACTCATGTTGAATCAGAACTACAGAAGGACGATGTGTGTATTAAGGATGTAATCAACCTTCTGCATAAAATGCGGGGTGAGTCAAAAAAACAAATTAAGGAGCTGGAAAAAGAGCTAGGGAAGTCTGTGGAAATGCGCTAAGGTAAAATAGAAGACCTGATAATAATAATTGAATCGCAAGCTGTAGTTTTAAAAGATTATGAAAAAAAATTCGAAAACCTTAAACAGGGGAATATAGTATTGTCAAAGGAATACAATATTTGGAAACTCGCTTGGAAGATATGGAACAGTACTCGAGAGCGAACTGTATAGAAATAAATGGCTTACCTGAAGAAAAAGAAGAGAACGTGACTGACGTAGTCAAGAAAATAGGGAATAGTTTAGGAATTCAAATTGAAGAAGATATGATTAAAGCTTGTCATCACTTAGGTTTTAAGCAGGGCATGGATGTAGGAAGATCAAGAGGAATAATTTGTAAATTTACCAGGAGAGCGATAAAGGAAGAGGTTTTGAGGAAAAGAAGGGTCAAGCGAGATCTAAATACTCAGGATATAGGCCTAAGCGACAGTTCTGGGAATGTAGTTTACATTAATGAAAGTTTGAGTCAGGCAAGAAGACGTGTGTTCAATGCTGTAAGACAAGTGAAGAAAGAGTACAATTTTTGCTTCCTGTGGGTCCGTAATGGGAGAATTTTGTTACGCACAGAAGAGGGAACTAAAGTAATAACCATAACTACTATGGAACAAGTGGCTTAACTACAACACATGAAACCGCTAGACCTGATTGTGACACCTCAACAAACTACCTTAATGGACCTGGTAGCTATAAACCTTATTTTGTACAAAAATGCGTGCCTTTGTTTAGACTTACTGGCAGGAGATGCACTAAATTTGTTATATTATTATAGAGTTGTCATTATAGAAAAGATTTTTTTGTTTTTTTGTTGGTTTGAATACTTGGTAATACAGAGAATCTATGTTATGAAATTGTTGTACAACCTAAATTTAGCTCTTTTTAGAATATTTTTATTGTTTTTAAAACCTTTGATGTTTTTAATGATTGATGTTTTGAAGAGTAATAGTTTTGTACCATGTGTACAATCATTTTATAGTTGTACAGCAAAATATTAGAAGTGTAAAAAAAACTTTGATTTGTTTGCCTAAAAATTACAGAAATTAAATAAATTACCATATATTATTAAATTAAGTAAGGAATGGATAGGAGATATTATGGCTTAGTATGGATAGTATGGCATTAATCAGTATGGCTTGTCTAATTTTAATATATTTACAAATTGTAATAATCGTTATCGCTCGGGTGGAGTAATCGTTTACTTATCTGATCGTTTATCTGTGTTGAACGTTGAGAAAGCCGTCCTGTCGACTGCCGATATCATGTAGTTCAAAGTAAATATTTGCCAAACTGTAATTATCGAAATTATTGTCTTGCACAGATTACAGGAATACAATGCCGATCAGTTTACGCTTGAATTTGATACGTTTTTGCAATCAGTAAAAAATGTAAATGTAATAATAAGTGGGGATGTGAACATAGATTTATTGAAAAAATCGAGATCATTAGATAATTTTTTATTTAGAATGGCAAGCCACGTATTAATGTCGCTGATTACCGACCCAACTAGAGTTATTAATGAATGCAGTTCTTGTATCGATCATGTTTGGTTTAGACGTAGTATTGGTTTGAGTGTGGAGTATGAAAGTTGGGTGATTGAGAGTGGAGTGACTGATCATAGCATGACTGTAATGAGTATGAAATGTGGTAATTATAATAAAGAACAAGTAACCCAGCCTAATAAACCAAAGTTGAATTATAGATTATTATCTGAATATATATTAAAATGGCTAAGTGGGATGAGGTATATATGGCGCAAAGTGTCTCTATTGGGTTTGCAAATTTTTTCAAAATTTTAGCATCGTACTTTTCTAAATTATACAGATTGGCAAATATAAATACGAAGTCGAAAGGAAAGTTAAAACCGTAGATTAATGATACACTTGTTAAGTTAGTAAATAAAAAGAACTCCTTATACTGAAAAAGTCTAAGAAATCCTAATAACGTTGTGCTTAAGTTGTCCTATAATACCTTTAAAAATAAATTTATCAATGAAGTTAGAGTTACTAAGATAGGTTATTATAGGTGTCTCTTTGAGGAAAGCAAAGGTGATCCAAAGAATCAATGGAAACTTATCAAACAGATAGTTAGAGATGTGAAGAAGAATGCAGAGCAGATTGCTCTAAATGACAATTTCAACAAACCAATAGTAGGCTTGGAACGGGTGGCAAATGTATTTAATTTCTTTTGTAATATAGCAGACGGGCTTAGAGGAAAGATTAAGTGCGATATGATTGGAGTGGAATTGGATTCAAAAAAATTCAACAGTGTTTTTAGAAGCGAATCTTGCTCTAATTCTTTGTTTCTCTATCCTGCAACGGCATTAGAAATTCAAAATAATATAACAGCTTTAAAAAACAGAAATGCTCCTGGGTACGACAATGTCACACCTTTTATTATTAAAAAAATTTCGAAATTCATAATAGATGAGCTTGTTTTCCTGGTTAGTTATATTTTAAGTTCAGGACAATTAACGGAAATTTAAAAAAAGGCAATGGTAACTGAACACCTGTATATGAAGGGTGTTAAAACAAATCCAACAAATTACCGACCGATATCACTTCTGTCAATTTTTGAAAAAAATTTAGAAAAGGTCGTAAGAGAAACGTTAGTTTCGTTTCTAGATAGTAATAGTTTTTTTTAGTAAAAAGCAATTTGGGTTTAGACATAAGTTGAGCACCAATGATGAATTGATAAATTTTGCGTCTCAGGTATATAGCGGTATAAATGACGGTAAATGTTGCGCTGGGATATTTGTAGACGTAATGAAAGCATTTGATACAGTATACCACTTAATATTGTTGTCAAGAATGTATGATGCTGGTGTTAGAGGAGTGGCTTTTAAATGGTTTCGCTCATATTTAACGAATACAATTCAACGAACTCGGGTCAACGATGTCGTTAGTGATAAACATACATTGAAGTATGGGATTCCGCAGGGTTCAGTTCTTTCTGTACCATTATTCTTAATATATGTTAATAACTTATGTAACGGTCGATTCAAGGGGAATCTTGTCTCTTTTACTGATGACACTGCACTTTTTTACAAGGCGGATTCATTGGAACAGCTGAGAAAAGATATGCAAGATGACGTAAATGTTTTGCGATGGTGGTTTACCAAGAGCTATATGGTAATGAGCCCTAAGACCAAATATTTTATACAATATATAATGTTGCTCGTAAGACCTATTTCTCAACGAACATAAAATATCATAGCATTACCTGTAAAGAAAGCGGAACCTGCGAAATAGAACAAGTGGACAAAATTAGATATTTAGAATTATTCATGGATTCCAGACTCTTCTGGAAAACGCATATTGATAATACCAAACTGAAATTGATTATATATATTAGGTTTTTTTACATGTTAAGGTCGGTGACTAAATTGAAATTATTAAAATCAATATACCATGCTTTGACTGGCTCAAAGTTAGAATATGGTATTGAAGTTTGGGGAGGTGCGTACTACAGTGTTTTAAAACCAGTCCCAGTCATTGTACTTCAGAAGCGTTTTATTCGAATTATGGCAAATAGAACTAAATTGGAACACGCTGCTCCATTATTCAAAATCTTCAAAATTTTACTGGTTAGAAATATATATATATATATATATTTAAAGTTTTAAGATTATTCTACAATAGAAGCGGAGATAATTATACAACAGGGGGTGGAGGGAGGACTTTACGGAATGACTTAAACGTAGTTTTTCCAAAACCAAATTTAACAATTTAAAAAAAAAATTACTTACATCTTGCTCCAAAATTTTTTAATCTGATGCCTTTAAAAATTAAAACGTGTACAAATAAAATCGAGTTCAGTAGATTCGTGAAACAATATTTATAAGAACAGGAGCAGGTCTATATATTTTTTATCAGTAACCAGTAAGGGAGTATAAACTGGTGGTAAGTGATTGTATTTTATTCTTGAAAGCTCTCTTCTTCACCGGTAATATGAATGGTAGAAGTGTGTATGTGAATTATATATATATGTGTGTGTATGTGTGTTTATAGTTTTAATATTGTATTTCTATTTTTTTTTATTGTTTTATGTTGATTTGAATTGGTTTGTCATAGAAGCGAAATAGTAGTTTTCTAAATGTAATTTGTGTGTGTATATGTAAGTTGGACTTGTAGGTCACATTGTTTTCTCTCCCATTGAGCTGTATTGCTGGAAATGTATAAAGTATTTCATCCCAAACAGGTTTTAACCTCGGGATGAAGTGACCCTTTGCTATTTTCTTGTAATACAGCAGGAAGTATTTATTTGTTATTATTATTATTATTATTGTTCATTATGTTATTACGAATTTTATTTTATATGTATTACATTTTGTAATGTGAATAGTTGTCTATTTTATTATTAAGCATATAAGATTGTCATTTTTTTCCTGTTAAAATTATGTATAAAAGAGGGTCAAATTAATAAATTTTCATTTACATATATAAACACTTCCGTAGGCCTTTCCAAATTGGAAGCACTAGGCCTGGCATTAATGTTTACCATTAGATGTTTTCTATCGACATGTTTTTTTTTTTTTTTTTTTTTTTTAATTTTAAATTTGTAACATTGGCTTTGTAGCTTAATTTTAATAAAATAACACTATGTACCATATTTTTCTCGAAAGTTCGTATTACAGGATAAATACCTAATTATGAAACCATGCCGTTTGCAGAAAGATAATATAAAGATCGAGTGTCATTTATCTTGCAAACCGGATATCTCTGGTGTGTGGTACCGGATCAATGAATAATGTATACGATGGCGCAGCAACTTGGCACTTCTGCAACACGATGTTTGGATCCAACCTAATCATTCCGTGTACCATCTATTCCTTTGATTTTAAACAATGTTTATTTTACTGCATTGTATTTACCGCAGTCAAGAAACACATATATAAAAATTCTCTATATTAAAATGAATTGGCGAACGAACCAACTTCACAATTACCACCACTATTTTACTTATTGTTAGTACAAACAGAAGATTCTATCGCCGTTGTTTTAAATAATCCTATAAATTAAAGAAAATAATCCAATAAAATAAGAACTATGTTACATATTTAATGTTTTTTTTTGTTTTCAAAAAGAAAAGATAAAAAGATTCCCACACACAAATTACTGACAAAGTTCTTTTTCCAAACAATTATAGTATTGAATTTGCTAAATTCATATTTTTATTATTAGATATCTTTATGCATGAGTAGATAATAACGAAGTAATAAGAACCACACCTGTTTCCGACATTGCTTTGAATTTTCAAATATTCCATACTCTATTTCGTCCAATATTTATATATTTTATTTACTTCAATATTTGTGGATGGATAAATGATTTGGTGAAAGCGTAACATGTAAATAGGCAAGGCTTACTTGTACACATCAAAGCTCCAAAAGGTCTTATATTTTCTTATTTTAAGTAACTGTCTAGGCTTTGACAATAAAACCACGCCATCAATCTTGCCTACATGACAGCTACAAATCATTTCACAAAACCAATTTAATTGCAGTTATCAATCTTCTTCAACACAATTTTCCTCGTAATTATAAGAACAGATGAAATTTTATTTAAATAGAAGTAATAAAATAATGTGTCATTCATAATAATATAGTTATTTGTTTAAATGTAATGAAACACTTTTAGTTTTAGTTTATTCGATTCCACAATAATAGTAAAGTAAACAAATATATTATAATACTTCACTTTAAGTTATCCTTTTTATGCTAACAATAAGGGAAAGGATACATAAATTATATTGCCTAATTATGTCAGTAGAGTCCCCGCCACTTGAGAACCAACATGGCGATCCCCCCACCCCACCTCCCCTTGGCCCCTTGGCCCCTCCCCCTTGGCCCCTCCCCTTGACCCCTCCCCCTTGCCCGCCATTTTGTTGCCCCCCTCCCCCCTGCCGTCTCCCCCTGGCCCCTCCCCGACGCCATTTTGTTGCCCCCACCTGGTAGACGTCATTGCCCCTCCCCTGGAGACGCCATTTTGTTGCCCCCACATGGTAGACGCCATCTTGTTGCTCCTCCCCCGGAGACACCATTTTGTTGCCCCTTCCCTTGCCCTGCCCCGCCATTTTGTTGTTTTAACCAATCCTTGCCCACCACCACCTGAAAGACGCCATTGTTTGCCCCCTCCTGGATTCGAACCTGTGAAGTTAAGATTTGAAGACGGACACGTTGCCTACTTAGATATGATGCATAGTATTACAAGTTGTATATATTTTAACGTATTATATGACGTTTAAAAGAATGGTTATATTAAAAAGTTAAACGGTACGCTGATCCGTAACGCGAGGTGTACCGAGTTTTTCGCGCGCGCGCGAAAAACTCGCGTACACCTCGCGATACGGGTACAGCCCCGTACCTTCAACCATCTACCAATTTGTCTCTGGATTAATAACATGAAAACTAATGTTTTAATAATTTTTATTCTCTCTCTCTCCAAACAAAAGTGATACAAATAGTTTAAAAAACAATAAATAACATTAAAGAAATTGATTTGACAGAAATTGATTTATTGGCAACATTGTGTCTGTTCTCAGTAATGTGGGGAGTGAATTATTCGACTCCAATAAACTTTCCTTGAACAAAACAAAATAGTTATCTGTACTTTGTACTAAACCGGGAAAAATTAAATGATGCTCAGAAATCATTCCATGAAGCTGGGTATATCGAAAGAGAAATCCTAACCTCACGTAAACAGTGAACAAAACAGATTATCTGTACTTTGTACTAAACTGGGAAAATTAAATGACACTCAGAAATCATTCCTTGAAGCTGGGTATATCGAAAGAGAAATCCTAACCTCACGTAAACAGTGATCAAAACAGATTATCTGTACGAGAGAATTCGAGGACTTGTAGAAAGGTTAGTTTGGTATTTATAGTACTAAACTGGGGAAAATTAAATGACACTCAGAAATCATTTCTTGAAGCTGGAAGCCTCAAGACGGAGAGATTGGATCTAAAGATTAGAAATGACCATGCCCATCGTCAAAATCAACTATTATGTTGGTACCGTATTTGTATTGTACAGTCTTAGCATCTAAAATAAGATACTCACGACCGATACGAGCGTAACGGAACTGTTTCCCCCACTCTCCAAGAGTTGTTACACCTTAATTGATTTAATAAATCGCTATGAAATGGAAGACCGATACCACAGAGTTAAATTTATCAATTACAGAAGCCGTAGCAGCAAATCGGAGTATAATTCACAACAGATGACCTCTGTAACGAGGACATACACCTAAATAGAGAGAAAATAGGAGGCGAGAACACGAATTGATCGAGACTTGGGAGTGCGAGTTTTTAAAGATGAAAAAACGTAACAAACAAAAATGGAGTGTGTATAGAAATATAAAATTTTCACCTTGAACAGACACAATGGATGCAGCTTATTCGAATTGTAGGAATAGTTGACAAGATTCGACAATCCACCGGCGGCATACTGGATATCGAGGGAATCTTCCTGTACAATTCTTGCAGAATACATGACCGCAGGGGATTGAGGCGATGGTCGGAAGATTCTGCAGGCAGACCACACATGGTGATAGTCGACGAGGTTGATAATCTCGTTCCAGCTGCGGGGATATCTGTAATGAGAAAGATCGGTGTCATTTTCACTCAATTATTTCTATACGCATGTGTGTGTGTGTGTGTGTGTGTGTGTGTGTGTGTGTGTGTGTGTGTGTGTGTGTGTGTGTGCTTGATACAAGAGACAGTGTCAAGTTATATTCTAAAGGAGTAAACTAGTGTCAGAGAATGGTATAAGAAAGAGAATAGTAAATGTTTGAAAAAATACTTACGTCATCAGCAGCAGCAGTAGTAGCAGCAGCCGCAGCAGCAGTATCAGCAGCAGTAGTAGCAGCAGCTGCAGCAGTAGTATCAGCAGCAGCAGCAGTATCAGCAGCGGTAGTATCAGCAGCAGCAGCAACAGTAGTATCAGCAGCAGCAGTAGCAACAGTAGTATCAGCAGTATCAGCAGCAGTATCAGTATCAGTATCAGTATCAGAAACAGTATCAGTATCAGTATCAGTATTAGCACCAGTAGCAAAAAGGTTTATGGTGTAGTAGTTAGCTTTTGAATCACTGTGTGAGCTCATGATTAAAAATTATATTAAAATTTGTCTACACCTGAAAAGAGAGAGAGAGAGAGAATATGAGCAAGGGTAAACAAAAGGTTTACCCTCGGAGAGCCGCCCCAGCCCCGCGGCCCTCGGTGACGATCAATCCACTATTGGTTATCGCCTCCCCTCCACTTTAAAAAAAAAACTAAGCCTTTATCTTAAGAAGGACGGTACGATCAACATGTTCCATTACAGTTAATTTTTTTCCGACAAGCTCAGAAACAGCGGTCCCCTTTAAAGCCAGAACATAACTTTTCGGAAGAAATGTTCTCTTTTTATCACCATGCCCATCGTCAAAATCAACAATTATACTGGCCCCGTATTTGGTTGGTATAGTCTTAGCATCTAAAATAAGATACTCACGACCGATACTCAACGAACGTATCGGAACAGTGTCGATACAAGCCGTCGATACCACAGAGTTAAATTTATCAATAACAGAAGCCATAGTAGCTTACAAGTCGGTGTATAGTTCACAACTGATGGTATTGCAATACAATGTCTCGCTTATATACACTCAATACTCCCGGAAGTCGATAAGCTCCCACTCCATCAAGCATTCGTGGAATGCGGGTGGGGCGTGGGCGTGGCTTGGGAGAAACTTCCGTATTGGGCTATTTAAATCGTGGAATGTGGGCGGGGCGTGGGCGTGGCTTGGGAGAAATTCCGTATTGGGACTATTTAAGTCCACCGAGTTGCCACTATTTCCATCACTCTGCTTGGAACACTTGGTGAGTAAACTTGTCTTTGTTGATTGTTACTAATTTCATAATATGTCTGTGTACGTAGTTTCTACTTGTGATTCTTATGTTAAAAAGTTTCGTCTTTACGGAACCAAAGTCGTTTTTAAATTCAATTCACCACCGTCGGACGTAGAGGAAATTGAATGGATCAAGCGTGGTCTAGAGGAGTTGATCGATCAGATGACTGAAAATACGACTGACGAAGATCATTTAGGGTTTACACTGACTAGTTTGAACGTAAAAAATCACGAGCCTGGGTACGTAGCTTTCAGACCCGCTAGAGATGTAACTTACGATTTGCTCTGGAAAATATTCGGTGGTATTATTCAGAGCAATACCGAAGGTTTCAAATCTAGCGATACGTTTAAAGTAGAATGTACTAAAGTAAAAGTACCTGTAGGGCGAGGACGTGTTAGACCGGGGTTTTACAACAACTATGACGAAGAATGTAAAGCTAGGCGGGGTATAGTTGTGATTAAGAACACGGACTCCCTTTGTCTGCCTTGCTCTATTGTAGTCGCTAAAGCCCATGCCGAGAAAGACAAAGACTATAAGCTTGTACGTATGGACAAAGCCAAGAGACAGACACTCAGAGCGCGACAACTAATGACTGACGCCGGTGTCCAAATAGGTGTCGAGGGTGCAGGGGTGCAGGAATTACAAAAATTCCAAGACTTTTTACCCAATCACAAAATAACTGTGTAAGTTATGGAAATAAAGGGCGTGTCGTGTATTTCGAAGGTGACGTAACCAATCCCCAATACACGATCAATCTACTCTTCCACCAAGGTCATTTTAACGTAATCACAAATCTCACAGCCGCTTTCGCATGCCATTATTTTTGTGAGACGTGTCATGTCCCTTTCGATCATCGTGGTGAACATAGATGTTTAGCCACTTGTTACGGCTGTAAACGTTCACCACCGTGCATAATGGAAAACGGTCACATCCATTGCGGCGACTGCAACAGACAGTTTATGAACAAGGACTGTTTTGCTGCACACACGCCGAATATCTGTTCCTCCATGAAAAAGTGTCGCGATTGCGAGAAAATAATCATGACGAGTTGGCGTAGTACCGAACACGTGTGCGGTGAAACGTACTGTAAAGTGTGTCGGGATTACATGCCCCCTAATCACATGTGCTACATGAGAGTAGATTGCAGAAGACCGATCGAAAAAGATTTCCTCTTCATTTTCTTCGATCTGGAGACGCGTCAAGACGAAGCTCTAGACGCGGCTCAAGTGCATAGAGTGACCTTATGCGTAGCACAACAGTACTGTTGGGTATGCATAAACGGTGAAGAGTGTGAAAATTGCGAAGACCGTACGCACGTTTTCAAAAATGACCCAGTCGAAGGATTCATGTCCTACGTAATGGACGTACGTAAATCGTACAAAAAAGTTTGCGTAATCGCTCACAACGGTCAAGGTTTCGATTTCCAGTTCCTCCTAAAGTATCTGCTGGAGAAAACGCAGTTCACTCCAGAGCTCATAACACGCGGTACAAAAGTAATACTCATGGAAATGGACAATGTAAAGTTTATAGATTCTCTGAACTATATGCCTATGGCATTGTCCAAACTGCCCAAAGCATTCGACTTGCCACCGGAAAAGAAAAAGGGATATTTTCCCCACCTCTTCAACAGGGTGGAGAATCAAAATTACGTTGGCCCTATCCCCGAACAAAAGTACTACTGTCCCGACTCGATGTTCGACAAAGGACACAGAGAATTTATAACATGGTACGACGAACAGGTACGACTCGAATACGTATTCGATTTCCAAAAGGAAATATTCGAATACTGTTTCTCCGACGTGGACATTTTGGCACAAGCGTGTATAAAATTTAGAGCCTCATTCCTCCAAGTGTGCAATGTCGATCCCTTCATCGAGGCCGTAACAATTGCCAGCGCGTGTAATCTGGCCTTTAGACGCAACTTCCTACGACCCAATACCATAAGCATTGTTCCTAAAAAAGGTTACCGATTGGTCGACGCCCAGTCCGCTATTGCACTGCAGTGGTTGACGTGGGAGGAAGATCAGCGTGGGGCCAGAATGGAGCATGCAGGGCGTGGCCGTGAAGTAAAAGTGGAAGGAGTGCGTGTGGACGGAGTGTGTGAAGGAATTCTGTTCGAATTCCACGGTTGTTACTGGCACGGCTGCCCCAAATGTTTCCCCAACGGTCGCGATGAACCCCTGGCAGACGATCCGTCCGACACGCACAACGCCCGACTAGCACGCACCAAATCTAAGACAGCGAAGCTGTCACGTGATCACCAAGTGATCGAGATGTGGGAGTGCACATTTTTAAAAATGAAAAAAGTTAACAGACAAATGGCCTATCTCGAATCGCATCCTATTCTAGACACTGCACCCCTTAATCCTAGACACGCGTTTTTCGGTGGTCGTACCGGTAATACAAGATCCTATTACGGATGCAAGGAGAAGGGTGAAACCATTCAGTACGTGGATGTATGTTCACTCTATCCTTGGGTCTGTAAATACGGCAAGTTTCCGGTAGGCCACCCGACAATTCACATAGGTAACGAGGCTTGCCGGAAGCGCGGGATGAATGCAGAGGGTCTTTTGAAATGTAAAGTTCTACCACCCCGTGACCTGTATCATCCCGTACTTCCGGCAAGCATGAACAAGAAATTAATGTTTGTCCTGTGTCGAACATGCGGACAAAAATTAATTTCCGGTGAGTGTACTCATACCGTTGACGAACGAATGTTGACCGGGACCTGGACAATGGACGAGATACGGAAGGCTGTGTCTACAGGATACGTAATAGTGGAAATGTATGAACTCTGGGAATATGAAATCGTGTCGTTCAACGAGGGGCGTGGTGGTTTATTCACAGAATTCATAAATACATTTCTTAAAATCAAACAGGAGGCGTCAGGGTATCCTAGCTGGTGTAAGACTGACCAAGACAAGACACAGTACATTAACGACTACTTTTGTAACGAGGGCATCCAGCTAAATAGTGACCGAATAGGCAAGAACGAAGGTCTACGCTCTCTGGCAAAACTTATGCTCAATTCATTTTGGGGTAAGTTCGGTCAGAGAGAGAATCAGAGTAAGACTTCTATAATCAGACAGCCTACGGAACTTTTTAAAATGCTAGTCAGTCCGTCCGTCGAAGTGAACAATATACAGGAGGTGAACGACGAAACGGTAATGGTCAACTGGTGCTACGCTGAAGATGACTGTGAGGTATTGGCGACAGTCAATGTTGTAATTGCCGCGTACACTACGGCTCAGGCTCGACTCAAACTCTACGAACACCTGGAATCACTCGGATCGCAGGCCCTCTATTATGACACGGACAGTGTACTCTATGTGCATAAAGAGGGCTTACACAGAGTGGAAACAGGTGACTACTTGGGACAGATGACTGACGAACTGCAAGACTACGGCCCTGGTTCATATATAACAGAGTTTGTGTCCGGAGGTCCAAAAACCTACGGATACAAAATTCTGACACCCGATGGACCAGTGTCGGTATGTAAAGTTAAAGGACTGACTCTGAATCTGCGAACCGACGGTATTGTGAATTTTGAATGTTTAAAACGCATGGTTCAGAAAGAAGAAGAAGAAGAAGATCTTGTAACGGTAACCGAATCACGGATCCGTAGAACAAAAGATCGTGATGTGGTTACCGTTAACGAAACTAAAACGTTTCGAATCACAGGAGCGAAACGGAAAAGAGACGGACAATATGATACTCTGCCCTACGGTTATTGTAAAACCAGACGTTCCGAGTAGGTGAGGTTCCCTTCTGACACTCTCTATTACTCTGACATTGTTGTTGTTTGTGTGTGCCCTCTGGAGCGGTGTAAAAACCCGTAAGGCTGTAGTGCCCTCTGTCGTGACGTAACTGTCCACAACACCACCACCGACTCTAAGCAAAACGATACTCTGTCGTGTAAAATTTGCTACGAGAGGGATATAGAGGTAGTTTTTTTACCCTGCGGTCATTTACTATCCTGTTACAATTGCTCGCTAAAATTAGAACGTTGCGGCTTATGTAGAGAACCGATAGTCGGTAACGTGCGTGTCTATTTTACATAGCGGACAATAGGATTTTGGGGACCACAATAATTATGTAATGGATTGGTGGTGGTCACAGGGAATAGCGTTGGATTGGGGCTATTCCTAAAGTTTACAGTGTAGAGGTCCTTCCATCACCAGCTAGAGCCTATAGCCCTCAGATGGGCCAGGGTAGCCGCCTCCCGGTGTCGTTAAGATTCCCTCTAAAAGAGGCCTACCGTCTTCAAATCTTAACTTCACAGGTTCGAATCCAGGAGGGGGCAAACAATGGCGTCTTTCAGGTGGTGGTGGGCAAGGATTGGTTAAAACAACAAAATGGCGGGGCAGGGCAAGGGAAGGGGCAACAAAATGGTGTCTCCGGGGGAGGAGCAACAAGATGGCGTCTACCATGTGGGGGCAACAAAATGGCGTCTCCAGGGGAGGGGCAATGACGTCTACCAGGTGGGGGCAACAAAATGGCGTCGGGGAGGGGCCAGGGGGAGACGGCAGGGGGGAGGGGGGCAACAAAATGGCGGGCAAGGGGGAGGGGTCAAGGGGAGGGGCCAAGGGGGAGGGGCCAAGGGGCCAAGGGGAGGTGGGGTGGGGGGATCGCCATGTTGGTTCTCAAGTGGCGGGGACTCTACTTATGTCAATTTAAAGTAACTAGAAGACATTCTCTGTTTGAAGTTGTTTGTTAATAATGGAAGTTCAATTTTATTATTATACATTTTTCGGACATTTGCCATCATTTGTGTGTTAAAAATCAAAACACGGCGTTTCGGGAATAAGAATCAATTCCCGTTATAAAGTGACTAAAGACTAAAGAAACATGAAACTAGAAACTAAGCCTATGTAAGAAGTAAAATTAAATATAAGTATATCACCAACCCTAATATCTAAATATGCATCTAACAGCTAAAACTGAGAAGTCAAAAAACACAATCACGGTAACACACAACTAACGTCAAATAAGTGTTATTGTATCAAAGATACAGCAACAAGTGACGTGGTCCAAAAGGCGTGACAAAATATTAGGGGAGTGGCCTATCGTTAGTTGTAAGCTTCCTAGCCCGAGAGCGGGTTGCAAATAAAAAACAAGCTGAAATTTTACCTGTTATATCTCCACAAGGGGGTCACTTGTTGCTGTATCTTTGATACAATAACACGTATTTGACGTTAGTTGTGTGTTACCGTGATTGTGTTTTTTGACTTCTCAGTCTTAGCTCTGAGATGCATTATTATTATTAAGACTGGGGAGAGTGTTTGAAAAGCACCTCCTGCACTGCGACCTAATTAGATCTTTTGTGCCCACCTCTTGTTGGACTCAGGAGAGATCTATGTCTTTGACAAAATTGATCAAACCCCTGATCGGGAGGTTTAGTAATTCTTCTTCCGAAATGAAGATAAATTCTAGAAATTTATGTGTTTTTTGGCATAAGGCCGGGCACTCCATTATGATGTGTTCCATGCGTTCCACCTCTTCACCCCAGTACCTACAAGTATCATCGTCCACCAGACTCATCTTACTTAAGTTATACCTGCAATGGATAATTCCTGTTAGTATACCACAGAGGAGTTTTAGCTCTCTTCTGCTTAGGTTTAGCACTTCCTTTCCTCTCTTTTTTTAGGGCTAAGGAACTTCTTGGAATGTATTAGCACCGGCAATGTATTCCAGGTTCTGTTAATTACTTTGTTGGCCCAGTTGGTAATAACCTCCTGGTAATCCCTAGGGCCAAATCTATACATAGGAAATGACCCTGTAAAGGGTTTAGATGGACCAAGTTTAGCTTGCTGATCTGCTTCCTCGTTGCCTGCTATTCCCTCATGCCCTGGCACCCAGACAAGTTCAACTTTATTCTTGTCTGCCAGCTGGTTTAGGGCCTGATGGCACTCGTGAAGCATCATTGATCTCTAGTTGTTACTTTGAAGTGCTTTTAATGCCGCTTGACTATCCGACATAATGCTAATTTTCTGTTTGCATTGCTTTTTATTGATCAGATGATTTGCCACCAAATGGATGGCATGTACCTCTTCTTGAAAGATGGTTCCATTTTGTTCCCACGAGTAAAAGAGGAGTTAAACAGTCCATTCAGCAGAGCCTCTTACTGGATAAGGTTATGTACTACTGGAGGTCGCCTGGTATCCAGAGTTAGCATATTAGCGACTGATTACACATCAGCCATCCATCCATCGGCATATGCTGTTCCACCTTGGATTGGGTTATGGTTATACCGCCATACTCGGTCGTCAGAGCCTCGTCATTTAAAACAGGGTGCACCAGCGAGAGGGTGAGGTTGTCAATTTTATAGGAGAGGCTATATATTGCGCATCACTTCCTATTTCACCCTTCTATTCAATACCTTCTCTTCTTTTTCTACTATGATAGAAATTTTATAATCTAACTTCATTTTACACCACTGATAGTACACCATTTCAATATTTTATTATAATATTACAGTAATCGATGATTTTATCAAAATATATTCGGGTTTTTTGGAATGGACAATAACATTTGGACAGGGTGTTTCGTTTTGTTTAGTTTTGTAATACAAATAATGTTTTAAGGAGAATTGGTGTTTTGTTTTTTTGTAACATTAATACAGAAATTATCATTAAATTTAAATAATTCAAAAGACACATACAAACAATATAATATCTTTATCTATTGAAAATTTCAGTACTTGGTGTTTTTAATAATGTAGGTTGATTAGATTTAATTACATTTTAAATAACGAGTTTTATTGCAGCAGAAACATAATATGTTTACTATTCAGATTTTCATGTTAAGCTTCTTGTCCGTCGCAAAAGCAGGAAGCCAAATTTCAAAGCTTCCTATGTATTATGTGCTACGCATTCTCCACGATCGATTAAAAACTCTTAACTGTTAGACAAAACTTATATTGTAATAATTTACATTTATTAATGTCAATATAAATTGTTTTCCGACTGTATTGGTTAGTAAAAAATTACCGATATCTATTTCGTGCATTAAAAAAACTCAGTTAAAGACAAGCATGACTAAACATATACAATACAAGATTGGTTTTACTTTATTAAATTTGTAACGCAGCGATCAAATTAGATTTTTTTTACTATACAATAAAACCCAAACTGTAGTTTCATTTCATCTGCGATTTCGAAAAAAAAGAAGTCATATGTAATTTACTAAATATACTCGTCCTCCATGTTTGACAATAGCTACAGATAGGTTGATGTTTAATATTTGAGATTATATTTGAAAATTATCAATATCAATATGTAAGACATTCAGTTCAACTGTTATGTCATTTTTGGTACATATTTTTTGAGTAAATCCACAAATATTCATCAATCAAAACATCAAATTTTAACAACAATGTACTTTCTGTAAACATATCTCGTCTTGTAAAATACAAAAATAATTTATATTCACACTAATATTACATGATTTATTTCATTATCTATATTGTATTTTAAGGTTTACATCATCTGTTCATCTTTATCTTATATCATGGAAACAAGAAATGTTAGTATGTTTGTAATCAGATACTATTGGAGAATTTGTTGAACAACTATTCAACAAATACTACTATACTTTGTAAAAAATATATAAAAATATGGTGAGGTCGCTCAAAATGTTATTACGATTAAGATAAGAAATGCCAAAAATGTCATAAAAATTGTCCTCATTTCTAGTTTATTGCATTTATTAATATTAGTTTATGAGGAATTAGATAAATATGTATGTTTTATTTAGATATTAAATTATTTATCACTGGTTGTGATTTCTCCATTTTACACTTTGAGATTGAAACATTTCACATATTCATTGAGAAAATCCGGTAATTTGAATTTATCTTCCTTGCCTAACTTTTCTAAACTTGTTAGTAGTTACAATATAACAAGATAGAATATGGCATATGTATGGAATTTACAATAAATCTCGTTGTATAAACATAGAATATTCCGACTTATATTTAACATTTTTTAAGAGTTTTTTTCCTTCTGAATCTCTCTTAAATTATACCCATGTGTATTTGAATAACAGAACGATACAATGGAATACATATGCTCAATCAATTGAAAAATATTAATTATAACAGATATTTTTATCGATATTACATTTCGGAATAATTAACTAGTTATTTTACGATGGCTTAATATCAGAAAATATTTTCAATAAAATTGGTTTTTAAATCTTTTTTTATTTAAACAAATTATAAAAATAAAAGTTTATTTAAAACTAGTTTGTAAATCTTCCTTTTAAGAGAATAATCACGTTTCGTAACATAATCCTGAGGAATTAAAAGTTGAAAAGCTTTCAGAGAAAGTAAATATAAAGTTTCATAAGGCGGAGTATGTGAAAGAATGAAACTTTCTCAATTATTGTTCATTCTGCTCTAATCCGTTCACTGAATTATCTTTATGCACATACTATGTATCCGTCTTCCAGTATAATTAGAGTACTTTAATTTAATCAATTCAGTCCTCACAGTTCTGCTCACAGATAAGTTTATGAAACATACAGGTCATTTTGGTAAAACCCATTTGCCGACCTAATATCCCTCACTGAAATAATAAATCGTTTTTCTGACCTATTTTGTGTTTTCTACTGTGATTCATTATCCCTTCACTCATATTTATTCAGTTGATTTTCCTAAACCATATAACGTCACTTAGATAGTTCCTCCTCTATTTCTACCTGTTAGAACACCTTAGTTGTAACAAGAAGATTGTTAGCTTCCTAACCCTGTTAGCTGTTGAGATTGTTAGCTTCTTGTAACTGATTTTGTGAAAAGCCACTTTTTTTCCTTATTTTTTCTAGAAATTTGAAATATCAATCAGAATAAATTCAACTGTTAATGGTAATGATATAGGTTTTTGTTTAGTAATTATTACCCTTAGAAAGGTAGAAATTGTATATTCAGTTATAGTGTTTCCACATTTAGATTTAATGTTTTTGTTAAAGTAAGCTTTTGTATACCAATAATTTTCTAAAAGTATAAATGAATTAAAATCTTTAAATGACGCACAAAAAACAATGTTATTTAAACGTTTGTGAACTCACTTAGTTCTAGATATTGTATGATATAAATCCACGATAAAAACTCAATAGTGGCCGCAGTTTGTCATTGTTTTGTACTATATTATTACGTTTAAATCTCTCTTTTTTAATATAAAGCTTCTGGTAATTGAATGTCTGTCACAGAGATAGGAAGCCAACTTGTGTAACCTCCGTCACCCTATTCTCTTATCAACTATGAATGCATAATTTGTTCCACCCTCTCCCCGAAGTTAGATTATGATTAACACCATTAAGCTGTTACACGAAACATGTATTACAATTACTTGCAGTAATTAATATCTTTTAAGAATATTACAACCGCTATGTAAATTTAACAAGGCCAGGACAACATTTTTCGTGATTTTCGTAGAATTACGCCTAATTAAAATATTTACAGGTAATATTTTAATACTTCTTAATAGTTAATGGCTGCAATAAAGTTCAATAAACATTTTACTATCTGCTATTAATTAAACAGCATCTTCATTTATCGGTGGTTTGGCATATTAAATTAAGTTAAAAATTCAGAGTAAGATTTGATGAAAATATTTAAGACCAATGTATAAGAGGTTTTAATTATGCATTACTGAGGAGTTAGTAAAAATATACCACACATTTTTTGTTGTTCTTATATTAACACAACCTATATTTTTTTATCAGTATCATATTGTATTTCTACAGCATATTCTGCACTCGTAAAAATAATTTAACCAGTTCATAAATGGTCACTATTTTGAGACCTTTTGATAGCCTCTGTAATAAACTCAACTTTGAGAATGCTTTGTCTCACGAAGTTGGTGGATTACTTGAGGAAAATAATTAATGTAAAAGCTATTTTTTTATGTAACAAGAGTCACATGTATTACATAGATATTCATCTGATATATACGCAGAGTATTATTTAATTGTTTTATAATTTCTAAAGTTATATCACTGTTTTTTAATGTAATAATGCTACATTTACTTTGTCAATTTTATATATGGTGAATCAGACCACCCGTGCGTAATGTGTAGCGACTGAACCAAATAAGCTAAAGCCTTCGTTTTAACTTAAACCCCCTATTTCGACCGTTGAGAATTCTGTAAAAATGGTTTCAAATCTCAAAAATGGCACAAAAGTGATTATGGGGGGGGGGGGTCGTTTTGTAAAATTGTCTTAATGTAAATGTAGATCGAGTGATACCTCTTTTTAAAGGTCACTGTACTGATCATTTTGAAAAGAAAGTTTTAACTTATCTTACTTCGTAAGTACAGGGTGTTTCAAAACGTGAAAAAAGTAGTGTTTTACAGTTAGGTTCCGGTTAACCCGTTGATATGCTGATTGGTGTGGGCTGATAAATTTGTTTTGTCTTAGGTGTTGTATTGTTTGCAATTTTTTGTTTGTTTTGGATTGTAGTTTAGTCTATTAAATTGGTTAAATTGATTACTAATGTTTTTTTGCAAACTGTCCGTAGTAATTATTGTGAAATGTCTGGGAATTAGTTATAGGTTTACGAATTGGTAAGTTTTTGGGCTCTATGTGGTACGTTTTGCCGATTAGATATACCTTTTTTTTTTTAATTGAAAGTCATATATCATCATATTGAGGGCTTAATTAAGTGTATAAGGGTTTTTCGTTCGCATCAAAGATACCAGCTGTTCCGGAAGTCCCCTTAACAGAACTCCTAAAGCTAACTTTTGGGTGTAAGTACATAAAGTATCTTCAGCGGGTTCTTTGTTCTAAATTTAAAGTAAAACAATATCTCTTATCTAAACAGCAAGTTAATAGGGTGTTTTTAATAACCATTCCAATCATAGCTGGTTGAACTTACTACAATATCAATGGCTTGTCCTTTTAATTTACCAAGTATGGATGAAAACTAATATTCGTTTTGAAAATCTGTTATGTTTTCAACTACAAAGAATTTATTTAAAACTTTATCACATATTGAGATGAACCTATTAAGTATAATGATTTCACCAATATATTCTGGAATCATGCCCATGTACTCTTTTTTTTAATATAGACGTAGCCATTATTATTAAATATTTTTTTTTTGAATTACGAAAGAAAGAAATATATTATTATTATTATAAAAATCAGTTATCACTCAACAATATATGAAATCACATCTCTGAAGAGTTAATTGTACACAATAACTTTTAAAATTATCTAAATATTACTTTTGTTCTAATTAGAATTTTCCGAGTAATGTGAATTATCTAATAAAAAACCATTTTATTGAATATTATTACAGGATTTACTTAAATAAAAATCCAAAATACTTTGCTCATTATTACACTGTGTAAAAATACACGTATTTCGCACTACACTTATTTTGCACTACACAAAACAAAAAAACTTGGTTTTTTTCTACTGCTTATCGATATTCTCTCTATTTTAATTATGGTTCTTCGATTAACGGTTTAAAACGACAGATGTTTTATTCGTTAACTTCATGGAGGGTCCTACTTACTGCGCCAGTTATGTTTTTCGTTGGAGGAAATTGCTATTTAAAAAAGAACAATTTAATTTGTTGCAACTTTATTTAATATACTTTTAAACTTAATTATAACAAAATTTACAAAACACTCATTTACATTAATGTTTTTGGAGAGATGCCTAACACTGGCTAAAACAAAGCTTGTTCCCTAACACAATTGAAACGCTTAAATGACTATTTAACTATCGACTCATAATTTAATTCCAGCACACTACATAACTATTCATTACCTAACTTATATATATATATATATATATATATATATATATATATATGTTAGGTAAGGAATATTGATTAGTAGGTAAGATTAGTAGAACCTTCTAGAGCTGATTAAGCATGATCAGCATAGTTTACTTAAATGGTAACGCTGCTTTGTTAGTTTAGTTCTCTGCTTGCACTGACTCCGTATAGATCTAGGAAAAGTAGTTTATACGTTAAACCCGATCGTCGATATCAATCGTTACCAGGGAACGAGTCTGACAAATCTTAAAATTTCAACAAACGATTATTTTAAGATACTGCAACCGAGTCATCTAGTACCTCACATCGGACTGTGTTTCAAAGATTAGCAGCATGTGTTTCAAATAATTTCAGAAATTCACAAATAAATTTAGTGAAAAATAATGTAAAACTATTAGATGTATTTGATCCAGAAGAAATCCAGGAGATTATTAATAATTATCGTGTGAGTAAAACCAACTACAGCGGTATCAATGAATCTTACATTCAAATAAAAAGGAAGTATTATTAGCCAATCATTTTAAGAGTAGCATGCAGGAAGTCATAAATAACTGTGATGTATGTTTACAAACAAAGTATGAAAGAGTACCATCATTGCCTGAGATAAATCTAACACCCACAGCTTCAAGACCAATGGAAATGTTAGCAATTGACACCGTAAGCTTTGAAAAAGCTAGGTTCCTAACAGTAATTGACACGTTTTCAAGATATCTACAAATGTACAAAATCACGAGCCAACAAGCCACCGAGATAAGTGACAAATTAATAGACTACTTTAATAGTTACGGTGTACCAGAAGTGTAACACAACCTCAGATGAACGGAGTTCAACAACCGAATTATTAAGGAACTAATGGAACCGTATAGAATAAAAACTCATTTCGTAAGCACGCAACATCCACAATCAAATGGACTGTTGCAAAAGAGTTTATTCCACCTTGGTTGAACATATTAGACTTTTAAATAATCAAGTAGAATATAAATTTTTTTACTATTTCACAAGAAATTAAATATGCTGTGATTATATATAGTAATACTATCCACTCAGTTACAAAGTTAACACCAGTAGAAGTATTATATGGACACCTAAAAACTAATTTAACTTTAGACATAAATTTAGAAAATAAAATTATCAATGATTACATAAATTCACTCAAAGAAACAACTGAAAATTGTATGAACAAATAAAAGGGATAAATTCAAAAAATAAAGAAAATGTCCTACGATAAAGAAATATTAATAAAGAACCACTTCCAGAGATACCGCAAGAAATGTATGTAAAAATCATGGAAAAACAAAGTAAGACAAAGAATAAATATAATAAGGAACAAATTACATGAATTATTCCAGTAAGGGAAACTGCCAAAATTAAGGCTAGACTTCATAGCACCAAAGAAAAAATACATTTGTCAAATATTAAAAGACCTAGGAAGGAGAAAAAACCTTATAAAACTGATTCACCTGTTCCAGGTTCATCAATGTGTAAATTAAATACAAGTGAGACGTACGAGATGAAGAACATCACCAAAAACATTGGAATAGTTCCTATCAACTCTGTCCTGCCACACTAAAAACATCCTATCACACATTTGTCCACAATTATTATGAGTTAGAGAGTATTATAAATCAAATTAATATTGTAAATAATTATTATAATGGTGTGTTAAATTACTTTCAAGAAAGATGTAAGGGTTGTAATGTGAAAATGTACACTAATCTGTACATCTGAAACTGAAATGAAAATGTACATCTGTCACAAGTACCGATAGTAAATTAAGAGATATGATGAATTATGTAAAATATATTAATCATATTAAAGATGTATTAAATGAAAAATTAGAGATTATTGTATTTAAAAGAATTAGAGAAAAAAGAGGACTTATTAATGGACTAGGATATTTAGTTAAATTAATTAAACATAATTTAGACTCTTATGATGGAGAAAAAATATGAAAAAATGGAAGATTTAAATTTTAATAAAAAAAAAAAATAATAATAAAAATTGTCACAACAAATTAATTCTCTATATTTTTGTAAGTACTAATGTAATTGAAGAATTCAACAAAACTATAAAAAATATTAATCATAATTTTGATGAACTACAAATAAATTGTTAGTTGTAAGAGAACAAGTTGATCAAGTAAAATTTGAACAATTTAGAAATATACTAAATCAGTTGAATAATGTTTATAATATGATGTTACAATTAATGGAAGACATAGAAAACTCTTTAACATTCTGTAAATTAAGAACGTTACACCCAAGTGTGATTTCTGCACAAGAACCTTGTAGCATTCAAATTCAAAATTACATCTGCAAAATAAATTCATTCACTCGTCTTCCACATATTCAACTTCCGTCGCTTGACAGATGCTGGCACCTGCCGAGATTGTCCAAAACTAATCATCGCATGACATCTGAGAGCAAAGTACAACGGCAGGCCAGCCTATCTGCTTTAATACCCGTTGCCAGTCTATCCGAAATAACTCACGATGTTCTACATTCGATCATAAGCTCCGTCAGCCATAATTCTTTTTTTCTTGTTCTCAAAATTGCAACTCAGTTTCAACGATATGTTAACATACAGTTTGTGCGTTTTAGTTTTGTAAAATGTTAATTAAATTATTATTTTCACGGCACAAGCTCACGTGCTCCGCGACAGGATTCTCCAGGTATTTCAGTTTTACAGATTTTATCATATCTTAAATTTTGTTAATGCTTTAAAATATTTTGTTAATTATCATATATTCTTTAAAATATGTATTTCATGTTTTATTTAATATTCAATGTTCTTTTTGAAACTCAATGATTATAAAAATTTTCTTTTCTTAAGACATACTTTACAAAACCTTGCAAAGGCACATTTTGAGTTTTGAACAATTATGTGAAATAGGTGCAAACTAATGTTGAACGTTAAATGATCAGAATATCTTATTGAACATGTCAAATATAAAACAATTAGAGAAATCTATTCTAAATCAGAAAATTTCGTTTTACAAACTTTTGCAGATATTTGCAAGTCTTATACAAGCTTTGTTTTACACAAAACTAAATATATATAAATAGATTTATAATCATCTAAGAAGCTTTTAATCACAATCTTAACGAATTTCTGTTATACTATCAATTTTCTTTAATTTTGACAAATAACCAGATAATTGCTTTAATAATGAACATTAATGCTACAACATGTCTGATTTTGCACAGACGCTAAAAAACATGTTTTTTGCTATAGCTAATACGCTGGTAGAAGAAACTCAGCAATTCTTGCCTCATATTGCATAAAGATCTAAACATGTTTCGTCCTGTTAACAAAACACGTTTTGTTCAACATACCTTCAGAGTTTCATGTGCACAGAAGTGATGTTAATAAAAAAAAACTAACTTTACAGAACTTTAACTAAACTCATATTGTATATGTGCCTAAATTGTTTCAGCGAATATGTTCCTTTTTTTTGCTATCTTTTAGATGTAGACTTGTGTAGTTAATTATAAAATATATAAAAAATTATTGGGTGGAGCCTGCATGCAAACTTTCGGTCCTAACAACCTCCAAGAGGTTATTTTCTAAATTAATATAATTGACGTCAATTAATAAAATTTAATATTCAAAATTTTCATTTCTTTTTTTTTTAAATAAACTTCTCATTTTATAATAAATTCTTTTATCTAAAACATATATATTTATTGGCCAATATAGCATCTAAGAAATTTATCAAATAAGTAATATTATGTAACTGTTTGAAAAACTATCATCTCATAAAGTCAAAAGGGGGGAAATAAATATCAGTATCTTTTCATCTTTTTTTATTTATTTTTTAATTGTACATTAAGGGCGTATAATCTTTTTTTTTTGGATTAATTATAATCCTGTTAATTGTTAAGCTGTGCTCATTGTCTTTTGTTAAATTTTGTAACTATAAAATATATAAACTAAAAAGGGGGGATAAATTTTCAGAATCTATTGATTAATTTTTTTTTATTTAAATTATAATATTTTACATTAAGGGCGTATAATTTTTTTAATTATAATATTGTTAATCATAAGCTGTTTATGATGATTTGTCTCAGGATGCCTTTCTAAGTTGTAAATGATAAAATCTGAACCGTCGAAATTTCTTTTGTTTCAATAAACTTGAGCCTTGTTAATTACTAAATTTGTTTTTGTCTTTTTTATTTTTTTTTTCTTTTCAAACATTGTTACCATTTGGTTCCGCCTTTTCTTAAATTTAAGTCCCCTGGTAACATGTTTCTGGTAGCAGAGCGTGGTTAATTTACAATTCTGGTAGCAGAGCGTGGTTAAACTAAATTCTAGAGTGGTTAATTTTAAAATTCTGGAACCTTAGTTAATTTTCAAAATTTTGTCTTGGAACCATCTAAATTTAAATTCAAAAAAAATCTTTTGTCAAACAAGGCTCAATTTTTATGTTTTGCAGCTTTTTTCAAATACTGCACAACTATTGCTGATGAAATTTTTTTTTAATATTTAAATCCATATAAATTTATTAGTCTCTTTTTTATTTATTTTTCATATAAACACTTTACACAAAAACTTCTAAACCAATTTTGATAAAATTTGTTTTTCTTTATTATTTTCACTGCTTAAATAAATTTTTTTATATTTACATACATTGCACACTCTAGTCATTCACTGAATTTGATCCAGACAGCGGGCTCATTCGGGAATTCAAAAAAAATTAAATAAATAATAAAACCCAAAAATAATTAGAAACAAAAAAAAAAACAAAAAAATTTAAAATTTCCTTCAAAAATTTTCTCGAGTTTTCTTTCGCTTGTCTGTATTAATTCATACTTACACACACACATATACACAACAATTACACAACATATAATTCTCGAGTCATTCTCTGGTCCTTCTCTTCATTTTGTATCATCTTAAAAGAATTTTTTTTTAAAATCACTTGGTTAATTTTTTTATCAGCAATAGTTAAAATGGCAGTGGACTTGCTGAGATTAGTAGACTCGTTGAAGAACACTGAGCTCACTTTCGATTTTTTTTTTGTGTCATCTTGAAAGAAAATTATTTTTATTTATTTTTTTTTTAATTTTATCATCATGAGCAATAGGCAAGATGGCGGTGGACTGGTTGATGCAGATGGTGGAACTTTCTTAATAGATAATTGAAATGTTGAACACTCATTGAATAATATCTTTGTGTACTAAATTTTTTTTTTTTTCTCTTTTCCAAATTATAGGGGCCCAGTTTTTGTATATAGGACGACATGGTTGGCCTGTTTGTCTTGATTAATTTGTTTGGTTGTTAGTTAGCAGGTCAACATGTTTGTTTCCTAATTTAGTTTTTTTTATTAGGGTTGAGAAAACCGGAGTTGGGTTTTCTCACATTCTGGGTCACCTTTTTATACTGTCCTTTTGCCACACTCTTTTTTGCTACACTTCTTTCACACTTTTTTATAATCACAACATATTTTGATGAAATTTTTTTTTACACATTTTTTTTTGATTAAATTAAATTCCTTTTTTTTGGGGGGGCACATGATACACATATAAGACCTTAAGTCAAACACCACATGCCCTGCCTTGTGCAGTAAAACAATCTTGACTCCCCAACGTTTCATACTGCTTCTTTGTTTATTTTTTAAAAAAAAATGGATTATTTGTTTAGACCTTTCAAAATTCTTTTTTCTCACGGAAATTGTTAAGAGCCGTGAATAGTTTAAATTTCTCTTCGTATGGCAGAAGAGGAATTTAAAAAATAACGACGCTGAGCATGATCTGACCTAAAAGGCTTCAGGAGTTTTTGTTTTATTTTTATTTATTTTTGATATGTATATTTTAATGGTCGGTTCAGAGGATTCTCCTCCCGCTTGTGAGCTTCCTCTGAGTCCGGCCTTTTCCTGTAAGCCTAAAGTGTTATGCACTTTCCCTCCCCAGTCCCCGGAGTGGTCACCTCCTCTTGGTGTCGCGAGGTGCCACTCCACCCCTTTCCCCACGTACCTTAGTGTACAAAGTCAGTTCATGCACAGCAATGTCGACCTTTGCGTCATCCTTCAGCTCTTTCTGTCCTGGGCCTATCCCAATTATAGGTGGGAAGAGCTGAGACGCTGTAGAAATTTCAAAATTTAATAAGTAAGTGCCGAAGGAGGCTACACCCTAGAGTGGTGAATAAAAGCATTATGAAGCGTTGTTTCTATCAGGTGCCCCGTTGCTAAATTTTGTAGGAGGCCCTTCTGGCCCCTTTCTTCAATCTTTTCTTGGAGGCCCTTCTGGCCACTTCTTTAGAATCTCCTTGGAGGCCCCTCTGGCCCTTTGTCCCTTCTTTCAAAATTTTGTGGGAGGCCCTTCTGGCCTCTTTTCTGACTCCACCCCAACTCCGTCTTTCGGGGGGGGAGAGCTGTAGCATTCAAATTCAAAATTACATCTGCAAAATAAATTCATTCACTCGTCTTCCACATATTCAACTTCCGTCGCTTGACAGATGCTGGCACCTGCCGAGATTGTCCAAAACTAATCATCGCATGACATCTGAGAGCAAAGTACAACGGCAGGCCAGCCTATCTGCTTTAATACCCGTTGCCAGTCTATCCGAAATAACTCACGATGTTCTACATTCGATCATAAGCTCCGTCAGCCATAATTCTTTTTTTCTTGTTCTCAAAATTGCAACTCAGTTTCAACGATATGTTAACATACAGTTTGTGCGTTTTAGTTTTGTAAAATGTTAATTAAATTATTATTTTCACGGCACAAGCTCACGTGCTCCGCGACAGGATTCTCCAGGTATTTCAGTTTTACAGATTTTATCATATCTTAAATTTTGTTAATGCTTTAAAATATTTTGTTAATTATCATATATTCTTTAAAATATGTATTTCATGTTTTATTTAATATTCAATGTTCTTTTTGAAACTCAATGATTATAAAAATTTTCTTTTCTTAAGACATACTTTACAAAACCTTGCAAAGGCACATTTTGAGTTTTGAACAATTATGTGAAATAGGTGCAAACTAATGTTGAACGTTAAATGATCAGAATATCTTATTGAACATGTCAAATATAAAACAATTAGAGAAATCTATTCTAAATCAGAAAATTTCGTTTTACAAACTTTTGCAGATATTTGCAAGTCTTATACAAGCTTTGTTTTACACAAAACTAAATATATATAAATAGATTTATAATCATCTAAGAAGCTTTTAATCACAATCTTAACGAATTTCTGTTATACTATCAATTTTCTTTAATTTTGACAAATAACCAGATAATTGCTTTAATAATGAACATTAATGCTACAACATGTCTGATTTTGCACAGACGCTAAAAAACATGTTTTTTGCTATAGCTAATACGCTGGTAGAAGAAACTCAGCAATTCTTGCCTCATATTGCATAAAGATCTAAACATGTTTCGTCCTGTTAACAAAACACGTTTTGTTCAACATACCTTCAGAGTTTCATGTGCACAGAAGTGATGTTAATAAAAAAAAACTAACTTTACAGAACTTTAACTAAACTCATATTGTATATGTGCCTAAATTGTTTCAGCGAATATGTTCCTTTTTTTTGCTATCTTTTAGATGTAGACTTGTGTAGTTAATTATAAAATATATAAAAAATTATTGGGTGGAGCCTGCATGCAAACTTTCGGTCCTAACAACCTCCAAGAGGTTATTTTCTAAATTAATATAATTGACGTCAATTAATAAAATTTAATATTCAAAATTTTCATTTCTTTTTTTTTTAAATAAACTTCTCATTTTATAATAAATTCTTTTATCTAAAACATATATATTTATTGGCCAATATAGCATCTAAGAAATTTATCAAATAAGTAATATTATGTAACTGTTTGAAAAACTATCATCTCATAAAGTCAAAAGGGGGGAAATAAATATCAGTATCTTTTCATCTTTTTTTATTTATTTTTTAATTGTACATTAAGGGCGTATAATCTTTTTTTTTTGGATTAATTATAATCCTGTTAATTGTTAAGCTGTGCTCATTGTCTTTTGTTAAATTTTGTAACTATAAAATATATAAACTAAAAAGGGGGGATAAATTTTCAGAATCTATTGATTAATTTTTTTTTATTTAAATTATAATATTTTACATTAAGGGCGTATAATTTTTTTAATTATAATATTGTTAATCATAAGCTGTTTATGATGATTTGTCTCAGGATGCCTTTCTAAGTTGTAAATGATAAAATCTGAACCGTCGAAATTTCTTTTGTTTCAATAAACTTGAGCCTTGTTAATTACTAAATTTGTTTTTGTCTTTTTTATTTTTTTTTTCTTTTCAAACATTGTTACCATTTGGTTCCGCCTTTTCTTAAATTTAAGTCCCCTGGTAACATGTTTCTGGTAGCAGAGCGTGGTTAATTTACAATTCTGGTAGCAGAGCGTGGTTAAACTAAATTCTAGAGTGGTTAATTTTAAAATTCTGGAACCTTAGTTAATTTTCAAAATTTTGTCTTGGAACCATCTAAATTTAAATTCAAAAAAAATCTTTTGTCAAACAAGGCTCAATTTTTATGTTTTGCAGCTTTTTTCAAATACTGCACAACTATTGCTGATGAAATTTTTTTTTAATATTTAAATCCATATAAATTTATTAGTCTCTTTTTTATTTATTTTTCATATAAACACTTTACACAAAAACTTCTAAACCAATTTTGATAAAATTTGTTTTTCTTTATTATTTTCACTGCTTAAATAAATTTTTTTATATTTACATACATTGCACACTCTAGTCATTCACTGAATTTGATCCAGACAGCGGGCTCATTCGGGAATTCAAAAAAAATTAAATAAATAATAAAACCCAAAAATAATTAGAAACAAAAAAAAAACAAAAAAATTTAAAATTTCCTTCAAAAATTTTCTCGAGTTTTCTTTCGCTTGTCTGTATTAATTCATACTTACACACACACATATACACAACAATTACACAACATATAATTCTCGAGTCATTCTCTGGTCCTTCTCTTCATTTTGTATCATCTTAAAAGAATTTTTTTTTAAAATCACTTGGTTAATTTTTTTATCAGCAATAGTTAAAATGGCAGTGGACTTGCTGAGATTAGTAGACTCGTTGAAGAACACTGAGCTCACTTTCGATTTTTTTTTTGTGTCATCTTGAAAGAAAATTATTTTTATTTATTTTTTTTTTAATTTTATCATCATGAGCAATAGGCAAGATGGCGGTGGACTGGTTGATGCAGATGGTGGCACTTTCTTAATAGATAATTGAAATGTTGAACACTCATTGAATAATATCTTTGTGTACTAAATTTTTTTTTTTTTCTCTTTTCCAAATTATAGGGGCCCAGTTTTTGTATATAGGACGACATGGTTGGCCTGTTTGTCTTGATTAATTTGTTTGGTTGTTAGTTAGCAGGTCAACATGTTTGTTTCCTAATTTAGTTTTTTTTATTAGGGTTGAGAAAACCGGAGTTGGGTTTTCTCACATTCTGGGTCACCTTTTTATACTGTCCTTTTGCCACACTCTTTTTTGCTACACTTCTTTCACACTTTTTTATAATCACAACATATTTTGATGAAATTTTTTTTTACACATTTTTTTTTGATTAAATTAAATTCCTTTTTTTTGGGGGGGCACATGATACACATATAAGACCTTAAGTCAAACACCACATGCCCTGCCTTGTGCAGTAAAACAATCTTGACTCCCCAACGTTTCATACTGCTTCTTTGTTTATTTTTTAAAAAAAAATGGATTATTTGTTTAGACCTTTCAAAATTCTTTTTTCTCACGGAAATTGTTAAGAGCCGTGAATAGTTTAAATTTCTCTTCGTATGGCAGAAGAGGAATTTAAAAAATAACGACGCTGAGCATGATCTGACCTAAAAGGCTTCAGGAGTTTTTGTTTTATTTTTATTTATTTTTGATATGTATATTTTAATGGTCGGTTCAGAGGATTCTCCTCCCGCTTGTGAGCTTCCTCTGAGTCCGGCCTTTTCCTGTAAGCCTAAAGTGTTATGCACTTTCCCTCCCCAGTCCCCGGAGTGGTCACCTCCTCTTGGTGTCGCGAGGTGCCACTCCACCCCTTTCCCCACGTACCTTAGTGTACAAAGTCAGTTCATGCACAGCAATGTCGACCTTTGCGTCATCCTTCAGCTCTTTCTGTCCTGGGCCTATCCCAATTATAGGTGGGAAGAGCTGAGACGCTGTAGAAATTTCAAAATTTAATAAGTAAGTGCCGAAGGAGGCTACACCCTAGAGTGGTGAATAAAAGCATTATGAAGCGTTGTTTCTATCAGGTGCCCCGTTGCTAAATTTTGTAGGAGGCCCTTCTGGCCCCTTTCTTCAATCTTTTCTTGGAGGCCCTTCTGGCCACTTCTTTAGAATCTCCTTGGAGGCCCCTCTGGCCCTTTGTCCCTTCTTTCAAAATTTTGTGGGAGGCCCTTCTGGCCTCTTTTCTGACTCCACCCCAACTCCGTCTTTCGGGGGGGGAGAGCTGTAGCATTCAAATTCAAAATTACATCTGCAAAATAAATTCATTCACTCGTCTTCCACATATTCAACTTCCGTCGCTTGACAGATGCTGGCACCTGCCGAGATTGTCCAAAACTAATCATCGCATGACATCTGAGAGCAAAGTACAACGGCAGGCCAGCCTATCTGCTTTAATACCCGTTGCCAGTCTATCCGAAATAACTCACGATGTTCTACATTCGATCATAAGCTCCGTCAGCCATAATTCTTTTTTTCTTGTTCTCAAAATTGCAACTCAGTTTCAACGATATGTTAACATACAGTTTGTGCGTTTTAGTTTTGTAAAATGTTAATTAAATTATTATTTTCACGGCACAAGCTCACGTGCTCCGCGACAGGATTCTCCAGGTATTTCAGTTTTACAGATTTTATCATATCTTAAATTTTGTTAATGCTTTAAAATATTTTGTTAATTATCATATATTCTTTAAAATATGTATTTCATGTTTTATTTAATATTCAATGTTCTTTTTGAAACTCAATGATTATAAAAATTTTCTTTTCTTAAGACATACTTTACAAAACCTTGCAAAGGCACATTTTGAGTTTTGAACAATTATGTGAAATAGGTGCAAACTAATGTTGAACGTTAAATGATCAGAATATCTTATTGAACATGTCAAATATAAAACAATTAGAGAAATCTATTCTAAATCAGAAAATTTCGTTTTACAAACTTTTGCAGATATTTGCAAGTCTTATACAAGCTTTGTTTTACACAAAACTAAATATATATAAATAGATTTATAATCATCTAAGAAGCTTTTAATCACAATCTTAACGAATTTCTGTTATACTATCAATTTTCTTTAATTTTGACAAATAACCAGATAATTGCTTTAATAATGAACATTAATGCTACAACATGTCTGATTTTGCACAGACGCTAAAAAACATGTTTTTTGCTATAGCTAATACGCTGGTAGAAGAAACTCAGCAATTCTTGCCTCATATTGCATAAAGATCTAAACATGTTTCGTCCTGTTAACAAAACACGTTTTGTTCAACATACCTTCAGAGTTTCATGTGCACAGAAGTGATGTTAATAAAAAAAAACTAACTTTACAGAACTTTAACTAAACTCATATTGTATATGTGCCTAAATTGTTTCAGCGAATATGTTCCTTTTTTTTGCTATCTTTTAGATGTAGACTTGTGTAGTTAATTATAAAATATATAAAAAATTATTGGGTGGAGCCTGCATGCAAACTTTCGGTCCTAACAACCTCCAAGAGGTTATTTTCTAAATTAATATAATTGACGTCAATTAATAAAATTTAATATTCAAAATTTTCATTTCTTTTTTTTTTAAATAAACTTCTCATTTTATAATAAATTCTTTTATCTAAAACATATATATTTATTGGCCAATATAGCATCTAAGAAATTTATCAAATAAGTAATATTATGTAACTGTTTGAAAAACTATCATCTCATAAAGTCAAAAGGGGGGAAATAAATATCAGTATCTTTTCATCTTTTTTTATTTATTTTTTAATTGTACATTAAGGGCGTATAATCTTTTTTTTTGATTAATTATAATCCTGTTAATTGTTAAGCTGTGCTCATTGTCTTTTGTTAAATTTTGTAACTATAAAATATATAAACTAAAAAGGGGGGATAAATTTTCAGAATCTATTGATTAATTTTTTTTTATTTAAATTATAATATTTTACATTAAGGGCGTATAATTTTTTTAATTATAATATTGTTAATCATAAGCTGTTTATGATGATTTGTCTCAGGATGCCTTTCTAAGTTGTAAATGATAAAATCTGAACCGTCGAAATTTCTTTTGTTTCAATAAACTTGAGCCTTGTTAATTACTAAATTTGTTTTTGTCTTTTTTATTTTTTTTCTTTTCAAACATTGTTACCATTTGGTTCCGCCTTTCTTAAATTTAAGTCCCCTGGTAACAACCTCTTGAGGAAGTAAATAAAATAAAATCCTATTATGGGAAAAGAATACCTTTAAATTTCAATAAAGAAAATATATTTGAAATAGAAAGTATTTTAGAAGTAAACTGTAAAATCAGTTCTAATGAAATAATCTATTTTATTAATTTACCAATTATTGTGGAACCCGTAAACTATACCTTGTACCAATTGAATCCTGTACCGACTTTGTATGATTCTAAATTTGTAACCATAATCCCAAGTGTGTATTATGTATTAGTTTATAAAACAGATTCACAAGAAATAATATTAGGATTAAGAGATATTTGTAATTAAAAATATTCATGGTCATCAAATATACTCATTTTCTTAAGTTGTGCACCAGGACTTAAAGTGTGAAAAATCTGTGATCGATATGGGAACATCAAAAGATTGTCAATACGTCGATCTAATAATAACCGAAAGTGTATTAAACTATATTCATGAAATAGAACGTTACTTAGTAGTATTTCCAAAATAATAGACTTTAAAAATAATTAGTATAAGTGAAACTATTGAAATATCAATTTATGGAAAATAATTAATTCATATAAATAATAATTAAGTTATCATGTACAATGATAAAAAATTGCAGTATTCTAGTAACACGAAAATAGGACATCCAAAGATTCTGGATGCTACAGACTTAAAATAGGAAATTAGTAAACAACCTGATTTCTCAATTGAATTAAAGAAATTAGATTTCGAAAATTTAAATGTAAATGAAATTTCAAAATTATATAATAATATTGAATTAACTGCAGACTTAAACATTTGGACAATAGATTTGTATATTTTAATAATTGTGGTAATAATTAATATGCATGTCATATAAGTATTTTAAGAAAACTCGTCCAACCTACCCCCTAAGTTCACTTTAGGGATGGAGGAGTTATGGTAAGGAATATTACATAGTAAGTAAGTCTGCAGAGCCTTCTAGAGCTGATTAAGCACGATCAGCATAGTTTACTTAAATGGTAACGCTGCTTTGTTAGTTTAGTTCTCTGCTTGCACTGACTCCGTATAGATCTAAGAAAAGTAGTTTATACGTTAAACCCGATATTTATTGTATTAAGAAGTGACTTTAATTCAGTTTGTAAATTTTATTTAAAAGAAAAAAAATCTTTTTATAAAAAACCTTCTGTTACGAGACAGAACGTAACTTATATCAATGACTACATAGTATTTATGTAGTCATTGCTTATATATAAGTAATTAAATAAAACAATTGTCTTTCAAGGAATAATGCATAATTATTTTCAGTCTGTAAGTATCTAACTCAGGTGATTTTTTTTTCAAAAACATTTAAAACAAAGTAATGTCATAAAACTTTTTATTTATTCATGAACATGTGCCGTCTTTATTATGCCCAGTTCACCTTCCAAACTTGTCTTTCCTTTTAAATGTTTTTTGATAGAAGAGCGTGGTTTTTTCCCAAGTATTTTTGGTAATGAGAGCTTGGTTTTTTCTAAAAAATGAATAATAAATATAACTGCTATAGGAGAGCGCAAAGTAAACAAGGGTTTGGTCACTTGTATCTGTTTGCCGGCACGACCGTCATATCTAAAAAAACCGAGACATTGTTTTGATGAATGTTTTTATTGTTCTTAATTTATTTTAATTATTATTAATTTAAATTATAAATATTTATAATTATTTAAATAAATATACAAATATTTTAAATTATAATTATTTAAATTTATAAATTAAATTATTATTAATTTTTTATTAATTGTTTGTTTTTCAAAAAAATTCCTTTTTGGGTTATTTAGGTTGCTTGGATAAAGTAATATATATATATATATATATATATATATATATTATATAAAAATAAAACTTTCAAAAAATCGATAGAAATCAGACAAAATACAAAATTTGAAAAAAAAAAAAAAAAAAAAACTTTCTTCTTTTCATTTAAATTCAATATATATATATATATATATATATATATATATATATTGAAAAAAATTAAACAGTTAGGATCTGAATTTTATATAATTAATAAATATGGCGGAATTATTGAATGTCGTTGACAATTTTAAGTCTGAACTCATTTTTGAGGTGGTGGTTCGTGGTAGCACACCTGATACGGAGATATCCTTGCGTACAGTTTTAAGAAGTTTCTTGCAGGCAAACAAATAACCATGTTTGCCTCTTCTCACGGAGACCATACTGGTCGAATAGAGACTCTTTGGACATTTTAAATGAGAACATTGAATGCCTAAGCTATAATAAACCATTAAAGTAGCGAAAGTTGCGGCTAGGGTGTGTCTCTATGAGAAGGGGCTTAAAGATTCTGGAGCAAGTTTCCAAATCGATAACCATATCTGTAAACCACACAGCAACAGATGATTTAGTTTCCTTGCTCACCGATTTTGACACTTGCAAGCAATTGTTTGCAAAAGTCGAACAAAGGCTTAACAGCTGTAGCCTAACTGATCTCTCACTCTTACATGTGCCTGATGCGACATCCGCACAAACAGGACTTTGAGTTAATTCAGAAGATGGGGATCATGATGTAAATATTTCTGGGGCTAAATTTCTCGGTCCATGTACAGAAAACCAGATACCAATCGGATCTGATTTCCTTTATAGTAAATTAAACCATCCCGCAAAAAGCTAATATATAATCTGACTTAAACAGATGGATTTGACTTCTAAAAAGTAATCAAGTTCATTAAAGAAGCTTTCAACTTATGTAAAATGTATCCGAATATAAAAATTAACATATTGAGTGTCCTGCTGCCTTATGCACAGGGGTCTTAAATTCCTGTCTCTTGAAGCACTCAATTTTGTTGACTTTCACAGAGAGTTTCTTTCAAGTTTTATATTAGCTAAACGTCGCAATACATTGGAAAATGTCTTTTTTTATCGTCCCTAGCGACAGAGGGATTCCCTGTACCAATTTTTACATGACATAAAGAAAGCAAAGCAGGCCCTGCTTATAAATAAAACTCAACTAGAAGTGACTGCAGTAATATTAGAAGCCCTCTCTCCTGAGGTCAGGAATAGTCTGGTCTTTGCGAGCAAAACCTCAAAATTTTAATTACATTGATAGGCTTTGCGCTCAAGTAAACAACACTTTGTTCGTAGGCTAGGAAAGGACTAACAAGGAAACAAGTTATGCTAGGCCAGAAAAAGAGTTCAGACCCTTCAGGTCGGCTAAAATTTGTCAAAGAGGTATAAATCAGTCCTTAGTGCAAAAATGAACCCGTTGCAGTAAACATCCTGAGGGAAAATTTTAATAGAGAAAATCCAAAAAACGAGTACAGGTGGGGAAACTAGTCGGGTTTTCCTTTGTAACTCCCCCCAAAAAAGACCGACTATAGTCACATCCAAATTCTACCGTTCCTTTTACAGAAAAAGGAATAAAGAAATTAAAACTAATTCAAATTTTTCTAAGCATGTAGAGTCTTATTCATAACTAAACGTCCTTTTTCACTTAAACAACAGTCAACTGAAAACCAGTATAAAACATTTAATAATTTTAATTTAGTTTCAAGGTGTATATTATGTTAACTATTTGACATTATATCTACGAGTGTCTCTCATTGGTCCGACACAGGAAAAAACCTTCTAACTTTTCTGCCGTACCTAAAACCTTTTTCACCTGAAAGACTTATAGGGCTTTTAAATCTAAAACCATAAACCAATAAAATTTTACCTCTTGATCTCGTACGTTTTAAAAATTTAAAAATTAATGTACTACTAGATTTAGGTTCAGTTTGAAGCATACTGTCTTCTGATCTTTTTCAAAAGTTAAAAACTTTACGAATAGTTTAAAATGTGCAGGAGGTGAAATTTGGTTGTCTTGCAGCCAACGACGAAAGGTCGGAAATAATTCGTTTTTGTGTATATCATTGTAAAATTGAACATTTTAATTGGGACTTTAAATATCTAGTGACACCCTAGCTGTCATGAACTTTAATTCTGGGTTCCGACTTTTTTCTCATGAGTCAGCTGGTTCTCGATATTTCTAAAATCACTTTCAATTTCAGTTTTAACAAGACTAAACCTTTTAATTTAGTCAATTTTCAAAACAGTATTCCTCCTGCACTGTGCTTACTCACCATTACACAATTCTCTCAAAAGTCTTTAGGTCATCTACTCAAACAAGACCAAGCCGTCATTTAAGATTTAATAAAAGATTTTCCCGACGTACTGAGCAAAAATTTAGGCCTAACCGATCTCATTCGGTATCACATTACACTTAAGGATAACACTCCTGTTAAAATTCAAACTTATCAACTCCCGCTTCCCAAAATAGATTTTCTAAGGGAACATATCCAAGACTTGGTAGAGAAAAAAATGGTGGAAAAAAAGCATCTCTAATTATTCATCTCCAGTTTTTCGTGAAGAGCATCCAGAGAAGAAACCCCGAATGGTCATCGATTACCGTAAATACTAACTCATTGTAGTTGAAGCATTACCCCTTCCTAATCTGTATCAATGTTTTAATTGGTTTACGGAAGCCAGGTGATTCACTGCTTTTGATCTCAATTCTGCCTACCATCAAATTCCACTACTAAGGTCAAAGTACCTTACCAGCTTTTGTACCCCTAGGATGCACTATCAGTTTACACGAGTCCCTTCCGGACTCTGTACCGTTGCCCAAGTCCTCACAAAACTTCTAGATCAACTTTTCTCATACATTAAGGTTCAATTCGTTTTCGATTACCTAGATGATCTAGTTATTTATTCTAAAACTTGGTAAGAGCACGTTAAACATCCCCGCCAAGTCCTCTTTCGTTCGCAACAGTCGAAGCTTAAAGTCAACGATATCATACTCGTACTTTAATAGGATTTGTTTTGTAGTTGCGAAGGTATTTATCACAATATGCGTCCAAGTGTTACGCATATTATTAATGAGCTTATTAAAAATTACCTTTGTTAATAAAGATCAGTACTTAAATGAAATTTATAAAATGTCTTTGACATTTATTTGCACTCAAGGAATACATAAAATGATAATAAAAACCACTGATTTATTATGACGTATTTCCTTCACATTATAATAATAAAATAATATTACCAATATAAAAACGTGTTTATATTTCCTGAATAACTTTGTAGTTCAAGATTTTTGAAAGTTAGAATTTAAATTGCAAAATATATTTATAGCTTATCTGGAAAATTACCATACCCATGCATCCCATATATACTATACATTAGTTATAGCTAGAATAACATGGCATTAGGTTAGTCGAAGCCAACCAATAAATATCCATAACAATGATACATTGGTCCAGGCTGATGACACTCCAGGGAGCTTGTTATCTAATACCAACATATTTGAGCTCAGCAAGAACGTCCTAATATAATACAATTAGTCCAAACTATAGACTATAGCAAATAGACTGGAATGCATTGGATGAGAAGGTTTGCTTCATTATTTTATAATTTTTTACATTAAAACGGAAACAATAATTGCTATTATTCCTACCGATGAGAATTATGTAGTCAACTATAAATGTACATATTTTGCTATTATTTTTTTATGGAATAATCATTTGTAAAAAATAGTTCTCGTAAAATTCAACCATTTGTATTATATAATCTGATCCACTCAAACCTGTTACCATAAAAATTTTCTTACTAAATTCGTACAAAGAGGGGTACATATATATCACAGTTCTACTTTTTTAATCTTTGTAAAAATACTTCTTGCGATAATCTTAATTATAATAAATTTTGAATTAAAAAAGCTGAATGTAAAGTAGTTAATGCAACACTAATTAGTACATTATAAATAAAACTCATTTTATACAGTCTACAATTAAGTCATGCCAAGAAATTATATCATATTTTATTAAAATTTGATTTGTAGCTACGAATTTATTTATCACAAAATTCGTGCATTTTTTACTTATATCGGTAATATCCGATAGAGAGATACATCTTATAGTTCTTGTTGAAAATGGTAATAAGGAGATAACAAGATCCCCTGGGTGTACTTGAATGTACGGAGAAACGAAAAAAAAAATGAATCATTTAAAGCGATAGAATGGAGAGAAAAAACTTGTATTAATTATTATGGATTTAAGAAATTCGTAACTTGTTAAACAATAAAAAATTCACTAATCAACACATACATTCACAACAAAATTGTGATGTATAATAATGCGCAAGTCAAACTAATATAACGAAATATTGTAATTGTGAATAATTAATTGCTGTGTAAGCTACTTTAGTGGGAAGTCACTGAATGTCAAAGTAATATCCAAAACACATCTCCAAAACCACATAATAATAAACCCAATCAAATAATCGTACAAAATGTCATTTTAGTAGTTGAAAAAGTGAAAACAGCATGGACGTAATTTTTGAAAAAAATAAATAAACAAAATTTATACATATATGTGAATTATTCCTGAACTGTAATTTTTTTTCTACTTTTTTCACAGGGATTTGAGTTATTAATCTTCACAATTCATTCAAATTTGAAGGAAACTGGTAAAGCTGATTTTGACCATTTAGTTATTTGACGTCTGATTTGTTTTCTCTTTATGATGACATACCAGATTTTATTAAAATTGTTTCACTTGTTTTTGTCTGTAGAAATTTTTGGCTGTGATATATTTTTGTTTCATTATCATGAACCTATATATTTATAACTTACCCATTGGTATAGCCTTTAAAAAGCGTATGTCGCTGGGTGACATCCGTATCTCTTTCCATATGTTTCTAGCTACATAACAAAATCAAAATATAAAAATTATAAAATTAATATATCGTAGATTAATTACACAGGACGCTGATATAAGTTAATACATTTTGTTGGTCTATTCGTTGCTTTTTGTTTCTACTTCCCTTGTTAAGAATTTAAATTACAATATTCCCAATAAGTTTAACATTTTAGTATGAAGCTAAATTGGATGGTTTTCTTTTTTTACTGATATCAAAGGTTGAAATTATAAAAGAAATCCCCAAAACATTTTAGATATGTATTATACGATTGCACGCTTTCAATTTATATAAGACCATGTATCATAGACTTTATTTTCAAAACAATTTAAGTACGGTATGTATATCACAATTACATGCTTCCAATTTATATAGGAACAACATAATAGATTCTCGTTCAAAATATTTTATTTATATTCATTGTTTTGCCTTAGAACTACTTTAATTAATTATTCAACTCGATAGTAGCTCTTTATAAGGAAGCGACTTGAAATAAAATATGTTAATTAAACATTTTATTTGTTCTACTGACTTTCTTGACGACAAATTTCGACAGCTTTGCTAACATATTAATTAATTTATTCTTTTTGATCAAACAACTTTATTGTGATTAGGCCTACAGTTTATTTCTTCTGCTAATGGTTTGATATTTCTTAGATTAATTGTTGTGTTGTACAATGAAGTTAACACCATAATGTTCTCATTCATTCAGGCTATAAGCCTTTACAAGACCAACAGGAGAAAACCTCATTATTGTTTAATTATCCTTGTAAACTATCCTCTACCCTGCATCAGGTCGAGACCTAGGTTCGTTGAACATTTTTACTATAATTAAACTAATTATATGCTGGATTTGGAATTTAACTATGAATAACTTTTAGACCCATTGAGATTTAGTCACTAGAGATTAGAAGTTAATAAACTAGATATTACACTATTATTAAAGATTAAAGATGAACGCTAGATTAATTTATTTCCCTACAAGTAATAAAAGTTCAAATAAATAATTTCAAACATTCCTTAAGAAGTTTAATTAATTAATATTTGTGTATTTTATTGACAGGATTTAAATTTAATTAATAAAACGATTTAATAATAATGAAATAAGTGGGTAGTTGAAGAACTTACGATGTGGGACATATTTTAATGAAACAAATAAAGAAATTATTTTCAAGTATTTGTCCAAGATCTTTCATTTATAATAGAATTTTTTTTTTTACAACCAACGAAAATACAAAATTATTAGTGAACAAAATAAATAGTAAAAAGTGTGTGAACGGTTTTACTAACAAATCCAGTAAAATTCAGAATAAATAATGTGTTAATTTATTTTACATCTATTTTAGCAGGAAGAATGGATTTAAGCATCATATGAGCAACAATTAGGTTTTATATCCAAGGTATTCCAATGTAATTCCACAGGTCTTATATTAATTTTTGAAATTGAACTGCTATGAGCAATTGTGATTCACTTTTTGTTTAAGTAACAGTGTTTTAATATATTATTGTATAATAAATATTATTATAATAAATAAATATTATATTATAAATGTATAATATATATACGTGTGTGTGTTTTAAACAGAATTGAGGTCGTTATATTTTACGTAACAATTTTGATATATGATTTAATGAAAATTAGTAAAATTAATATGTAAGTTATATTAACTTGTGAAATAAGAGATGAAGAAAATAATTAAATACAATAACACTTTGTAAATATATATATATATATATATATCTATAATAATAAAAGCCAAAACCCACTCACTGACTGACTGACTGACTGACTGACTGACTCACTGATCACGAAATCTCAGGAACCACTGAACGGATTACAATGAAACTTGGTACACAGCTTCCTCATAGGTCCTAGACGCGCACTAAGAACCGGTTTTGAAAAATTCAATGTATAACCGCGGAAATCGCGAAAAAACCGCGAAAAGTAAAATACATTATTTTTTGTAAACTATGAAGCGTACAAACGTGAAATTCGGCAAACATGTTCATCCTGGTGTCTAGGTGCTCGCTAAGAAACGTTTTTAAAAAAAATCCATGTCTAACCGCGTAAATCGCGAAAAACCGCGAAAAGTAAAATACATAATTTGTTGTAAACCATGAAGCGTACAAACGTGAAATTAGGCAAACATGTTCCTCCTGGCGTCTAGGTCCTCGCTAAGAAACGTTTTTAAAAAAAATCCAGGTCTAACCGCGTCTAACCGCGTAAATCGCGAAAAACCGCGAAAAGTAAAATACATAATTTGTTGTAAACCATGAAGCGTACAAACGTGAAATTAGGCAAACATGTTCCTCCTGGCGTCTAGGTCCTCGCTAAGAAACGTTTGTAAAAAAAATCCAGGTCTAACCGCGGAAATCGCGAAAAAACCGCGAAAAGTAAAATACATTATTTTTTGTAAACTATGAAGCGTACAAACGTGAAATTCGGCAAACATGTATTATTCTCACTGTATTTAAACACGAAACCTAGAGTTCTGAAATTCGGTACATGGTTTCGGGTAAGTTCTTAGAGGCGTACTAAGAAAGGGTTTGAAAACCTTTTACTCGAAGGGTAGCTAACACCCCTATTACAATATTTTCAGTCAAACGCATATATTTGTTATTAATACATTTTTTCGGTGGCTGTTATTTAGATGAACAACTACAGCGGTTTTTGATCATTGTGAACACTCATGACAAGGCCTAGGACTGCACGCCACAGTTTGCAAGTGGCCTTATCAGTAGGCTGCAGGTATCAGCTGATAAGGGGTCTACATTGCCCCCTACCAGTCAGTCTAGCTACAGACTTTGCTACTTGCTTTGTTTTTTCCTGAACCTCTACACACTTCTGTTCACTTCAGTTCTGTTCTATACGTCAATATATTTTGATCATTTTAGGCAAGACTGATTCCGTTTTCCCTTTTACTTGATACATATAATATTTATATTTCTCTCTATTGTCTTTCTATTTATATATCTCTACTTTCTCACTATGGAAGTCATCAACGTGGATGGGGTGCCTACTCCCCACCATGTATTGCCTATCAATCCTGATGGTCAGTGCTTATTCTCATCTTTGGCTTACTTCGTATACGGCACTGATTCACAAGGTTTCCAAGTTCGGACCAGTGTTGTACAGCACGTTACTAACAATTGGTGCCGATTTAAACCATTCACCTTAAATCGGACGGGGGGCATTTACAGAACAAAGGCAGAATATATGGCTGATATGAGCAAACCGGGAACTTTTGGGACAACATGTGAAATAAAAGCAGCCTCTGAAATATTCCCCTATGAGCTGCAGGTTTACACAGACCAAACTCTGTTAACCAGTTTCGGGCAGCCGGTTGAGGGAATAAAAAGACTAAGGTTTACTGGGCCACTGACAGCAGGCCACTTTGACGTCCTTATTCCCTTAGATCCTGATTCCTCTCTGACGTCTGACAATGTGAATGTGGAGGCTAATCTTGGGGAAATCCAGGACCCTGCCAACCTCTCACCCACTGATCTCCCACACTCCTCATCCCCGTCTCCAGTAAATTCCCTTACTATATCTAATACTACTGTCTCAGATCACCCCTCCGTAAATTGTTCTAAAACAAACAAGAGACGGGGGAAGAAAAGGCGTAAGCGATTTTCCAATATTAATCGTACAAAACGTCACAGGCAAGCAGTAAATAAATATAGTGAGAACAATCCTGAAGTCAATCGCGCATCCGTAAAAAAATACAGTGAGAAAAATCCTGCAATACATCAGGCGGCTGTAAAAAAATACAGTGAGAAAAATCCTACAATACATCAGGCGGCTGTAAAAAAATACAGTGAGAAAAATACAGTGTAGGCCAGGGGGAAACTGTCTTCATTCCGCGAATCCCTTTGATTCCATCGGATTACCACTTTGAATTCAAACGTCTACAATTTCCTGTCAAAGTATGTTTTGCTATGACAATCAGTAAATCCCAAGGTCAGACTTTGAAGATAGCTGGTGTTGATTTGCGGAATGATTGTTTCTCCCACGGCCAATTGTATGTCGCCTGCTCCAGTCAGCTCACATGAAAATTTATTTATTTTGCAACCGGAAGGTGAAACTTCCAATGTAGTTTACCGTGAAGTGCTGCAGTGAATAGGCCAGTTATCAAATTCAGGATGAGATCATAATGTTTACCATTTCCATCTGACGGCAGTAGGCACGGGGACCTGCCTAATAACTAAAACTCTCCAACTTTACGTTGACGGCAGTAGGCACGGGGACCTGCCTAACAATTAAAACTCTCCAACTTGATGTCGACAGCAGTAGGCTAGGGGACCTGCCTAATAATTCAAACTCCCCAACTTTACGTTGATGGCAGTAGGCACGGGGACCTGCCTAATAATTAAAACCTCCCAACTTGATGTTGACGGCAGTAGGCACGGGGACCTGCCTAATAATTAAAACTCCCCAACTTGGTGTTGACGGCAGTAGGCAAGGGGACCTGTCTAATAATTAAAACTCCCCAACTTGATGTTGAAGGCAGTAGGCAAGGGGGCCTGCCTAATAATTAAAACTCCCAACTTAATGTTTACGGCAGTAGGCTAGGGGATCTGCCTAATATTGAAAACTCCCTGACCCGGACTTGACATGAGAAACGACGTATGGCCACCTCCCTGTGGTGTTTCTCGGGTAACGCTAAGAGCCATACACTTTAAAGATTAAAAAAAGTAAACATACAAAAGGTATTGTATTAAGATTTTAATTGAATTAAATAGATAATGTAGTATTCCGTAGCGAAGCACGGGTATGTCAGCAAATATATATATATTTGTTCTGTTTTTGTCCACCAAACTTACCCATGCTACTTACTTCAGGACGTGAAAGTAAACACAATCATCACAATCTGATAATTTTTTGAAATTACTAGCATTCCTGGCCTCAGGCTTCGTTAAATTTTCCCATGGAAAGAAATGTTACTTTAAATCATGAAATAAATTGCTTGTTTACACTATCTTTCCCGCACCACACATTTTTATCTGGTTGATAGAGTATCCACCTTCAGGTATTTCGACACAGGATTGTTTTCTATTTGGGACACTTTATGTATAGTAATTTTTAATGCATACATTTAAACGTAAGCTTAAACGTTTCGTTCTTCGGTGAAAGTAATAAATAGGCTACCATTATTTAAAGAAATGTTCAAATCATGTATAATTTTGTTTTTTTACCTAATGGCCGATGTGTTAGTAAAATAGGGATAGAAAATGTATTTTATGTTACAACAGTATGTTTAAATGTAAAAAGTTGTTATAAATGTATTTTTTATTACATCAAATATTATACACAAATTACAACAGATCATGTATTACTCTCTAAAAACTAACAATTTCAGACAATAATATATAAATAGTACATTGTAAAAAGAACTTGCTCTACAATATAAAATAAATTAATGTTAAATATTTGGCTTACCTCATGAAGGATCTGATTCAATAGTTTGTTATTGACTTATCGTATTTTAATTACATTATAATTAGTGAAAGATAATTATTGTAAATATGAGTCATATGGTGGTACGTTGGAATCACAATAGAAACCTTAATGAAATAACTCTAATTATGTCAAAAATGAAGTACAACATTAGATCCAAACTTTTAACAAATATTAAATTAAACTTAGAATTAATTATGAAAGTGCTATATCATCTTTATCAATAAATAAACAAGATGATACTAAGATTTTTCTAGACCGAAAAATGTCGTACGGATAAGGGTCAACTATTATTGAGTCCACCAGATTCGCAAAGAATAGCAAACAATTCATGCCATTCAACAAAAGGACAACCAACACAACTTTTGTGGTCCCTAAAGTAGATAATGGGAATGCAATTACTACATTAAAACAAACAAAAACCTGAATGTAAGGACTCACGCTTCATTTAGGTGAATACAATTATGAAATTAACAGATCACGTAAATTTTAAATTCCAAAAAGAAATTCAAAATACACTAAAAAAAAAGAATGTTGTACCTATGATGAGAAAAAGACAACGAGAAAGATCAAATCATTTGTACCAGTTTTTTAAAAGATTGCCTAAAGCTGAGAAACAAAGCTGCCCTAATTAGTCTTTTAACTATTATAAAAAAAGGTAATTCATATTGACTAACGTCAGTAATCAGTTTAACATTATTTAAGAAGGGTTCTAGTATCAAACATGATCTCACAAACAAGAACAAAGACATACCTATTACTCCCAATAAAAAATAAATTAAATTATGAATTATTTAACATACATTAAACAGTTGTTGCTTAGGACGTTTTTTTAAAAAAAAATTGTCAGTACTTCTTTTTCGGTATATCTATCTTATACCACTGTCAGATGACAAACACGATAATTACACTAACTGAAAATGAGTAGTAATTGCACAAAAAATAAATATACATATACATAGTTTGTAGTAGACATGTTTCAAGATTTGGGGCTATATGCTAAACGTACACTACTGAAATAGCAAACATGGCAATCTCAACAACTCGTGGATGTTGTTAGTTTTTTCAGTTGTGTTCTATAACGGTTAAGGTATTAAATAAAATTTGGAGCAGTAATATAGTTTATAATGTCATAATTTATTCAGGTACCTTTTGAAATATTGGTATTCCTCCAATATATCCGTGGTCATTTATTTAAATAGTGAAACTGGTTTTAAACTTCTGTCTCTTTTGATTATATCCTTAATACTGGTTACAATCATCCCAGAGTAGTTTCATGATCCACATTTGTATATGGTTCAATTGGATATTAATTCCGTGTTTGTTGAATAATTTTTGCAGACTACCTGAAAACTTTAAAAACAGGACAACATTTATCAAAATCAAAAAATACCACTTAAGTATAGAAGCCATCTTGAACATTACACTCATATTATCTTCCGGTTAATGGAATACAAAATATCTCATCGAACCACTTGCAGTCATAATCACATATTCAACAGATAGTAATAGTATACTTATTAAACATTACTCAACATGTGGTGTATGTAAACACCTAATGATATCACTAAAGATGATAAGAAATAGCTTTACAAAATATTAAAAATACTCCTGAACTACTACTGTTAGACGTAAGTTTATATTACATAATATATTATAGATAATAAAATAAATAACAAATTATTTAGCAAATAACCATCTAACTTATACCTGTTTTTATATGAAGTTTATATTTAAAAAAAAATAAATATAACAACAATAGTTACTCTAACGATAAATTCTAAGAGAACATTAAAGCAAAAAGAGTAAAGGGAGCAATAAAATTTAAAGGCAACTGTAAGCAATAAAACCAACAAGTACTTCGCATTACGTTCCTTGCCACATAGTTGTAAAACAACGACGTTCGTAAGATACTACGTTTATTATTCCATGCACATTATGCATTACCTTGCGTTGACATTGAGTAAAACAATTAAATTAATAATTGTGTCGGGAGTAGTAACAGATGTTAAAAGTTATAGTAAAAATGTGAATCACAACAATTTAAATTATACTAATTAAGATATGTCAGAAAATAATTCTTGAGGTAACAACAATGAAATAAGTTACAGCAGAAGACATTATTTATAATATCAAATATAAACGAAAACGTAGAAATAATATAATTATCAGACCTAAAACTGTTCTTGAATCAAATAATCTGCAAGTGGAAACAATAAATTGGTTTGTAGTTTAAAACACCATTACTATGTTCATAATATTACATAATTAATTACAATTTAACACTCGATATTGGTATAGAGCAATTTATAAAACAATATAACATAAAATCTCCAACTAAATATCAAAACGTATTATCAGATTTTATAAAGTTCAGATTTACAAAGATGTATCGCCTTTTAAAATTATTTAAAAACAAAATTTGTTTTATGACACAAAAGTATTTGAATTAGAACTTTATTAATTATGGACTTTAGTATTGAGTTTATAAAAAGTTTAATCAAAATTTAAATATATAACGACTATTCACAAATATGTAACAGGACTGAACTAACATTTCCTTTAAAAATTCGTAATTTGTCTAAACCTTTATATTAATGTATTCCTAATTTGGTCATGCTATAAAAAACTTTGTAAATGCCCTTTACTAATTTATTAATTGGACATATCGTTTACCTTTCTTTTCTTACGTGAAAAACTCATTGAAAAAGACATGGTTTATTAGAAAATGTATTCTTTCCAATTCTAATTTTGTAAATAGATTTCCTTCAAATCAGAAATGAAGTAGGCGGTGTACGAAATTGTGATTGACGATACGTTATTGGGTAAAATATAAACACATAAGAGAGCAATCTGGGATTATTGGAAGATGGTACTGAATCAGAAGTTGAGGTTTAAAGGTTCAGGTTAAAAACGTCTATCTATTGGGGTAAAGATAGGAATTTTTTGTTTTTAAAACAAGTACAAAAGATAATTATTGTTTTTGATGTTTTAAAGACAAGTGTGCGTTTTTATTGTCCACGGATATATATATATATATCTTTCCATACAGCTTAAACGATTTCTCTGATATTTATAATTTTAAGGGTTTCATTGACACTGTTGTTAGTTTGTTTGTTTGTTTTCTTTTTAATTGGGTTTTACTATATTTAAACAAGAGATTTATTTATATCTATTTATCCGTTATGTGCTAACATATTGTAACGTCATTCACAATTAAATAAATCTGTACTAATCTAACGACAATTTTACTTGCCGTGCCTTATCAACCCACCTGAATCTCCGCCTTACCATATCGCATCCGTCCGGTGGTAAAATCTGGTGGCGAATACAGTTCAACATCGTATGATATCCCCTCTCCCATACACGGGAGAATCAAGTTCTGCAACGTGACTCATTACAGTTCTGTCTCTTCAAAATGTAGTCTTGAAAAATATAACTAAACTCATCTTAGACAACTTCTTCAGTGTTTCGGTTCTAAGTTATATTCAACATCTTGTTCATGAAGTTATAAGTGCAATCTTTTCTTAATTGTTAGTGATAAAATGTAACGATAAAATGTTAGTGAGTTTTCTTTATAACACACACAATATAGTGCAAATCTCCATTCGGCACATGCTCTTTTGAACTCTTTCAATAGAAACCAGGTATGTCTACTTTAGATTTGACCATACAGTAACATTGTTAATATTTTTAAGCTTTGTTTACTGAAATATGTGTTTCATATTTTCCTTTTGATTATTCAATGATTCTTATTGAAGGTTAACAACTTGTATAAAAGCCTTCTTTCATTTAAAGGACAATTAAAAAATCTAACTTCAAATTTAAACAGTCAAAGTATTAAGTATTAAACAGTCAAAGTATTAAGTATTAAACAGTCAAAGTATTAAGTATTAAATAGTATCAAAATACTAAGTAGACAAATGTTTTTTCTGAACGAGAATCTTTGCTATTAGAATTTTTCTAACTGTTATTACAATTCTTTTATTTCAAACAAAGATTAAGATATTTATATACGATTCCTTATTAATATCAAAGAAAAACTTAATTATAAACTTTTCTGGATTTCTGTAATTCTGATAATTTTCCTTCCATTTTGATGAAACAACAAAACATTTTTAATGCAAAAAAGACTTGTGTAATAACCTGTATAAGATTGTATAAATCTCTATTCGACGTGTCTTTTTTGCTTTAGCAAAAAGCTGGTTGAAGATTGTCGGAGTTCGTTCAGCAATAATTGGATCTGCTCTACCTGACAATTTCAGACATGTTTAAAAACAAAAACGTTTTAATCTTCACTAAGTGCACTCTAAAATAATAGTTGTTTAAAGGAAAGGAACTTGAATTGTGAATTTATTCTTCAAAAATATTTAGAACTGAACTCTGTACGATAATATGTCTTTTATTATACATATATGTAAAAAGGTGTACTAATTTATAAAATAATTAATATTGGGTGGTGCTGCATTCAAACTTTTCGGCCTTCTCGACCCCAAAGGGGTTATTTTTCAAAATTAAAAAAATAAAAAACATTGACGTCAATATTTAAAAATTTCAATATTTCAAAATTCTAATATTTCTCTTCTTTTTAGATTTAAATTTTTCTATATATAAATATTTTTTTTACTAATCAAAATTAATTTCTATATATATACATAATATGAATTTGTTCTTTTAAAATGGAAAATGGTATAACATCCATTTATTTGTAAGATGTGCTTCTATATATGAATATGTGTACATATGTATGTGTATGTTTAGACTAAGCATTGGATAACACAAAACTTGTCAACTAATCTACCATTTTCACCTTTTTTTTATACATGTATATATATGTATCCGAAAACTTAATTTTTTTTTATATAAATTCTTTTTCAACAAAAAACTCCGTAATTTTCTTAAAAGAAAAATCAATTGTGAATGGTCAAATCTGATCCTCAAACGTAAATTTAAATTAAATAAATTTTTGGCTTTTGTTAATAAAATTTGTCTTTCTTTTTTTTTAAACATTGTTACCAGTTGGTTCCACTTTTAATAATTTCAGTCGCCTGGTAACAATATTAAAAAAATAAATAAATATCCTTGCTGATAAATAATCAACACATTTTTGCACATTTCGTATAAAATATATATATATATATATATATATATATATATATATATATATATATATATATATATATATATATAAGTGTCTGGACTATATAGGATATATATTTCAACCATTGTGAAAACATATATATATATATATATATATATATATATATATATATATATTGTCTAATAAAAATAAATATCACGACAAATTTATGTATTACACAAGATGTGTTGATTACAAATTCGTCATATTTAATGGATCCCTTCGCCAGATAGTTAACTTTAAAACATACATAAATAGCAGCAGTAAAACAATACAGTTCACCTTTGAAACGCAGATAGAGATAAAACTCAACTTTTTAGATATGTTACTAGAAAAACAAAGAATAATTTTAAATACAAAATATACAAATAGTTTTTGTCCATAGACTGATAACAACACCAATGGAAGCGGATGAATTTCAAGGGGAATAAAAAAAAATATTAAATATATTGCTATAGCAAATGGATATATTTCGTCTATGATCGACGTACTAATAAAGAAATAATTGCATAAACAAAAAGGACCTAAAACGGAAAAATAAAAAAAATAAAAAATATATATATAAAAAAAACAGTTCCTTTACAGTGTCTTCACAGAAATGTTAATCAACATACTAACAAAGTTAACATAACAATAGCGTTTCAGACAAAAAACAATATCGCAACTTAATCCGCCCAAAAGTAAAGACAGTTGTTGAAACATTGACAGTGGTATGCAAAATATCTTGTTGTAGGCCTAACTGCAATAGCTATTATATAGGCCAAACCTGTAGAAAATTTAAAACTAGATTCAGAGAGTCGTTCTCCACTAATAACGTTATTAATACAAAATTAAATTATGTACAAAACCTAATAGACAAAACCACGTTTTTAGCTATTGTAATACTTACTTCCAATCATTGCATATATCTAGGAAAGACAAATACTTGGATGTCATTGACGAGTTTGAAATTTATAAAGCTTTTAAAATAATGAAAGTGATTTATTGAATGACAAACCCAACTAAAACAAACCTAGTTCCGATCTAACTCGTTATAACATAACGTGATGACCTTGATATATAACGTAGTGGACAAACCAAGATAAACAACCTTTACTTTAGTCGTTCTTGAATCTATGGTGTGTACCTGTCGCGCTATTTAGTATTATTTGTTTATTGTATTTGTTATGTACGTTTTGTAGTGTTTTAATATTTTAACGACCTCTCAGGAGCGAGTCTGAAGATGGACCATACGGTCTGAAACGCGTACCATATGTTACAAAATAAGTCACAAGACGGAGTAAGTATTAAGTATTAAATAACTTAGAATATATTATTGGTTCATTAACTTAATTTTTCTGCCTGACAATCCTAATTTCATCTCTGTGGATAACCTGTTTCGACGGTTAAACCGTCATCATCAGATCCAAAACCTCGTGAAGTTGTTTAGCACTACGAATACATTTTCCCGTTAAACATGAAAATAGTTGTTGAGTACTCATAGCACTAATGAAAAAAACACTAAATAAAAAATTTTAAACGGAAAATCGTGACACACAAAACACATGATAAATTGTTTATACTTTGATACAAAAAATATAAACACAGGGTTTGTTTATACATACTCTTCGAAACGTTTGTTGCCCACTAATACTGATATTGGTTTCAATGTACCTGACTAAAGTGTGTTTCGGGTAAACGCTCATAACCAAACCCCAAAATCTCTTTGAATTATGAATTGTTAATTTGCAAACAAGTGATGAAACCGTTAATGACGTATGGAGTGTAAGTTTCAGGGTACCTAATTTGCGAACAGTAATGTAAAGATATTACAAAAGTTTTAAGAGAAGGTTTTTCAAACTATTGTAAAAACCCCTTAGTATATGAGAAAAGATACCTTGTAAAAGGATCTACGAATAAACCCAATAGTGATGTTGGTTGAAATATATCTTTTGCTGTAAACATATTATATCATTCACATTAGATCGATTTACCTTCTATTGTTTTTTACCATAATACGATTAGAAAACAACTAGAGTTGGAGAATTACAGTTAATAAATGCACTAGATCATAAGTTAAGCCAAGTATTGTTATAGCTATATATTTCAATAAAAAAACAAACTGACAAACTGACTTACGGCGAACTTCTAAAGTTGTATACTGGATATTATTTATTACAAATCAAATTAGAATAATATTTGTGTTAAATCAATTTAACAAAATTGAACGTATTGTTAAATAATATTGTAAAAATCAAGGATATTGTACCTTAAAGTTTTCATAGGTTTTCTAACTATTCAAACTCTTCAATTTTCATTCATAATATTTTCTGCCCTGACTTTCGTATCAGTAATGTATTACACAATATTTTTATTGTAATGTTCATCAAATTTTCATTAATAGTTAGTTCAATTTGCTACACCCTATACATATTTCTGATAATGTTTGAAGAACTTTTTCCTAAAAATGATAATAACTAATATATTTAGTGGGGTATAAAGTGAATATCAATAACTCTACGGATCATATTAAAATCCATTTCGGAATTCAGAGCAACAAGGAGACTACAATTTTTTCTATACATTTAAAAAATAAAAGTTTAATAATTTGTGATGTCTTCCTGCAGTACATGTATATTTCATTTTTATTATAGAAGTTTATGGTACAAAAAATAAAATATAAAATAATGATGAATAATGAAACCATGTCTGTTGTTATAAATGCGCTATTATAAGGTTCAACAACAGGGTAGATCGAAATTATCGTTTATAATGTTCAAAATCGACTTCTATAAAGCTTTTTTGTTCACATGTTCGCAGAAGTAAGATAATTAACTTATTATAAAGTATAGATTATGAATGTGTTTCTTGATATTTGGTTTTTAGTGTTTATTTGAATTTACCTGGAAACGTTATTAACACTTAAGCTTAAAATACCCACAATTAAAAGTTCTATATAAAAAAAAAATTACAGGCAATAATATACTGGGCCTAAAAAATACCAACCCCTAGTAATGAAATGAGAGATTTTATGAAAACTCGTCCTTCTATAAAAAAAATAACCTTCATAGTTACAAACTTCTTCCAGAAACAAATTTCATTTTAATAACTACAAAAACTATTAATGTTTAATGGGAAGTGGTAACATGCGTCTTTTATATTAGTTTTTTCACTAGAATTACTATTTCTGCAAAGTGTGGATTTTTTGGTAGCAAATACAGCACGTAATTTTTTGTTTGTGATAATTGTAGTTTATAACGTTAGCAGTAAATTTAGATGAAGAGCTCTCTCTCTCTCTCTCTCTCTCTCTCTCTCTCTCTCTCTCTCTCTCTCTCTCTCTCTCTCTCTCTCTCTTTTGTATGAGATAGTTTTTATCTCTTAAGTGATATAAATATAACAATGCCAAATATTAACAAGAAATGCATTATTAGAATATAATTTAATAAGATATTTCTTTGAATGCAATATTGCCTTATTATAGAAATTTAATAGGGCAATAAAAACAGACTAACAAGAAACAAATTTTTTGGACCTTTACTTTAAAATCCATAATATTGTGTACATACACGTTATAACAATAAATTTGGGTTCATATGTCTTTAAATAGTTCTAGATAAGATAAAATATAGTTTTGAATTTCTTTTAAGTTTTAGAATGAACGTTTATTTCAAATAAGGCCAATTTAACTTGTTTAGAATAATTCCTTCCCTCTCCCCTTCACTTTATTTCATAAGCAAACTGAATACATAAGTATATAAATAATGCACCACTTTAATCCTGTTGATTCTATGGTTCGTCTAGAAAACTCTAGCCAGTGTAATGGAACAAAACTCTCAATAATAATAATAATAATAGTAACATTTTCTGAAATGGGTTAGGGAGTTTGGTTTACTAAAAACGTGTCTATAAACTTTGGAATATGTAAAGATATAAAATTGATACTGTCTGATCACATACAGAAAGCTTAAGGACTTTCAAGTCTTAAATATAAGCATCACGATAAATAAAAGACGTATCATAAAATTCAAGGTGTTTCAACTGAAACATTTATCAAACTTGCACAAATTTTTTTATAGAGGAATTTAGTTACACATAACTTCAAGGATTAGGCTACCCTCATTTTCTACTTTCCTCTTAAAATCTCTGGTGAAAATATCATCGACATTATACATATAACATTTCAGCAACAAAAAACTGTTTGTAAATTGAAAAGTGATTGTTATTGTTAAACCCCTGTGCATTATATTAAATAAAATTGACAACATAATATAAAAAGTATTCATATTTTAAATATTATGAAAATTCACAATGAGATTTTATTGGGTCTATGACTTGTTAAATATTGTTTCAAATCAATAGCTTGTAATATTATTATGCCAAAATTAAGTGACAGTTCTACGCCGATCTCTCTTACACAGCAACAAAGGTAAATGCAATTACATTTCAACAGAAAATCTCTAATCCCCCACACACGTACTATATTGTATAGTTCCATAAGCATTAGGGAGGTTTTTTCATTCCATAGGTTTTATTTTAATGAAGTTTGGTTAAATCATCATTTCAGCTTTCAGAATGCATGGTTCTTATCTAGTAAAATATATATTGGATTTTTTTATTTATTTTTTATTATTTGTAAAATTTAATGTTTTATTTCACATTTAATTGATTAATACATTTTATAATTAATAATAAATTAATATAAAATTTTACATTGTAAATAATAATACAATAAATTAGTTATTATTTTACATAATTAATGAAATCTTTAAGAAAATATTATTTGTGTAGGATTTATTGAAGAGGGTGGTACAATTTACAATGATTTTAAACTCCAGTTGTAAATTATATCCCATTAAATAAATAACTTTAAAAAGTATATAAAATTAATAGTTGTAGGCAAGACAAACGATTCATAATTTAAAACAAATTTTTTTTATTAGAAATAAATATATGTAAGAATCAATATTTATTACTTTTATTGCACTTTATTAACTGCCCAATATAAGGTATATATAGATAAAAATATTTAATCAAGATAACATAAAATCATAATAAAAATAAAATGAACTTAGTACGAACCATAAACCAAATGGTGTCATCGCAGTAAAGCTATGACGGATCACAAATGAAAAATAAAATTATTTAAAAAAAACTTCGATGCAGTTGAATTTAAGAGAAAAATAAAGGCTAAACTAATAGTTATGTGTTTTAAAGTCAAGGCGTCATATACATTTCCATATTGTTTAAGTAAATCAGCTAGCTTTTTGACTAAAAATTTTAAAGTATTGTATATTTAAATTTTACATAATAATTACATTTTAAATGACCTAATTCTTTATGAAATCGTTATAATTTAAATGCATAATTGTGAAAAGAGAAATCACGTCCATTAAGACATTCTGCTATATAATTTCTTGAAGATGATAAATTGAAGTTCATGTACATAAATTAACATAAGTGCTACGAGAAGATATTACCGCTAAGGGAAATGAAACCAAAAACACAATAATAATAAGTTAGATCGTAAAATTGTTGGGCAATTAAAAAAAGGCTTATGAACACAAGAAATGGATTCGTAACTGTAATAGATATTGTCCTAATAAAGAATAAAGGAATGCTATAAACAGTATATCCGGGAAAGGAATTGAAATTATATATATATATATATATATATACTTTTACACTCTCTCTCTCTCTCTCTCTCTCTCTCTCTCTCTCTCTCTCTCTCTCTCTCTCTCTCTCTCTCTCTCTCTCTCTCTCTTCATATATATTATCTATTATATATATATATATATATATATATATATATATATATATATATATATATATATATATATATATATATATATATATATATATATATGTCATTCCTGTTTGTGTTGAACATGTACTATTGTATTGTTTTATTTTGTCACATTCTGTTTTAAACGTTTAGTTAGTAAATACCCTCTAAGTTGCCAAATTATTTTAATGTACATTTTTTCAGTACTATAACTAATTGAAGAATATGGTTTAGAACAGACATGTTTTGAAAATTGTAGAAACTTATATATCCGTGAAAATTATTATTAACCATTCTAGTAAATATTTGTCAATATCCGTAAAATTAAATTCACTAACTTTTCACACAAAATAACTTATTAGACAATAGGTGATCATTACCTTTAACCCAATGATTTCCATGTGTGGGTTATAAGTTAAAAACTGAACACGACCAATTAATACAGTCTAAAGAACAAATTATGGAATGAAATTTTATAAGTGTATAATATTATACGTGAAATTAAAGCGTAACCTGTAGTATTCTTAAACGGTATGTCAAAGATAATTACATTTAACAATTAAATTAAAAATAATAAAATGAACGAAACTGCGATATAAAACAAGTATATTGTAATTCATGTTTTGCACTAGAAACCTATGATGGTGATAAAAATGTCATGAAATATTTCAATCTAGTTATACAATATCGTAAACTAAATAGCAATTAGTGCAATAACTGTAGTTTGTTCAATTATCATATTTAGGGCTTTTATTCAGTTATTGTTATAGAATTAGTAATTTACTATCAATATTTTTTCTTAACTGACAAAGTATTCTTGTTTTTTTCTATAAGCTACACATAACAACAGTAATGATGAAAAAAAATTAATTAAGTGCCGTATGTAGATTTTGTATGGAATTGTTGATTGCTGTAAAAAACATTAGTCCAAAACAAATAGTGTCCAAATTTACCATCACTCTCTTTAGAATAGAACATATAAAATCAATTGAAAATAGACACATAAAAATAATAAATACATTATTCTATAATATATTAACAGTTTTGAATTAACTTATCTTAGCCATTATGCTACTCTATATATATTTATAAAGTAGATAATCTAGAGATACTGTTTTTGAAATAATTTTAAGTTAAACAGTAAAAAAACAGTTAGTAACTACAAATTAATAGATATATATGATTTTGAATATAACCTTTTTCCTATATATCCTGATTTAACATATATCTGCACGTTTTAAATGTATATCGCATTATTTTTTAAATGCCTTTTTTATAATTAAAAATAAGAGAGAATAAGATAAAGATTAGGTTTCAATAAAATTAAAAACAAAATATGGCAACAAAACAAGTATTTTCGTTTTATATTTATGTTATAATCATTTAAAGTTAATAATAATAATATTGGGTAATCGGACGTTTCCCATCATTTGTGTATATGAATGCTAATAAACGACTCAAATATCCCTTTTATGGAATAAAGAACAGTTTCTCAGCTCACTTATGGGTGAAATTTTGAAAAAAAAAAAATAAATAAATAAAATACTAATAATGTAACGTCTCTTTCCTTTTGATTCATAAGTGAGTTTTGAAGACCCGGGCCAAGTTTGTTGTCTAAATGGATAAAAACTTTCAATAGCCGCCGAGGAGGAACAGTTTGTAACTAACTTCTTAATTAGAAACTTTTCTCGACGGAGGATATAGTGTAGGCCTACAGTGTTACATCCTGTGGTCTGTGCTCTTTACGTAAAACAACCTAATTGATACATTTTTTTTTAAAATTTTACATGGAAAGATAAAACTTTCACTGACTACGGTATTTTATCTCGTTAAAAATGTAAGGACAGTGATAAATAAAATATTTGTGATAAAAAAAGAATTTAGTTATACACTGGAAATACAACAATCTAAACCTCTATAGATTCACAACCACTGTGACTACACAAAGTTTATAATTATTGTACACCTACTATGTTTGGTTTAATATAATTTCATATCTTTATTAATAGAATTTACATTAGATGCCCTGATGTTGCCAAATCCTTATTGCAATGAACAGCAAGTTATAAATATTTTGTACTCTGTTTGAGAAAAATGAAAATAAGTGTATACTTACAATTATTTATGTAAATTAAAAAACAAAAAACAAAAAACAACAACTTTGGTTATACTATTCTTTAAATATTATTTTGCAATGAACTATATCAATAACTAATAAAATATATAACCTAAACAGAAATAAATCAATTAACAATTGTATTAAACGTATGAACTAATAAAAATACTAATTTGGTTCTGCAGTGTGGGTGGCCTATCATAATTTTTGGTAGGAATAATAATTTCGTATAATATAAAGTGGGCTGTAAGTTTGATGGCAGCAAATTGTTTAATAACATAAGTTTAAAGAAATAGGAAAAACGTGGAACATCACTTTAATTAAATTGTTGAATAGGTTTTTGTATTTAAATTTATATCGTTTAGTTTTTCTATACAAAATCTGTTAATTGTTTCAAACTAATGATATATATATATATATATATATATATATATATATATATATATATATGTGTGTGTAATGTGATACGAAAAATAAAAATGATGAGATAAAAGTGACAAGATTAAAAAATGGTTCCATTCCTAAACTATACAAGTAACACGTGCTCAATGTGAGTAAATGCATTAAAAGAATTTTGTTGACAAAATGCTACACTGCTATTTAATTTAGGGTGCTCTGTTAGCCACGATATGGTGTTGTATTCCACGTTACGTTAAACTCGTCTAGTCATAATTACTATTTTAGAGACTAAAAGTTTTTAGCTCTCTACAAGAAAGGAATAACATTTTTATCTTTAAACCACGACATACACCTGTTATGAATTACTTAAACAACATGTCTCTGGTGAGGGGAAAGGTCAGAGCCAATGTAGAAGGGGTGAATACCTTACCCCTTTCCTATTAAAATCTTCAGTCCCCTACTTGTGTAGTTACTTCATAATATATATTCCAACCTTCATTCTAAACTCAAACACCAACTATATAAGGCTGTATTTAAAATATGCATTTTTTTTTCAATTGTGGTAATATTGTCAGTAAGCGAAGATGACTTCCTATGAAATTTTTAATTTTGCTATCTTATTTATAGACTCATTTGAATTTGATGTCATAACGTTTCCATCTATTTCACCCCTAAAAGTAACTGTACTATAAGTTTTTTTCTTGATGTCGGGATGAATGTACTGTATATAAATACAGAATAGTTGAGAAAACTACCGTACTAAATGCTCAGTGCAGTTCTAAAACGTAGGAAGGACGTTAGTTGAAAAATAATAAACAAAAGGATTATAGTTTGGGAATTATTAACAAATAACAATTTTCGTTATTTTCAATTGTTTAATTACTTCTTAATATATTCTTCCATTGGCTTCTTCGTTACGTTGTTTTCGACACTTAAATATCTATACATTAAAAAATTAGTATTTAATTCGTTATAAATATTATTGGTTTTTAAACAACGATGAGCAAATCATAACTCAAAAAATCTTCAAAAAGCGGGAAAATGTATTGGATCAAATCTCACTCTTCAAGAAATTATTTCATGTAATGAATGTTGAAAATCTCGCAGAAATAAATTACCAAAACCTGGTAAAAAAACTTATTTTAAATTTTGTTTGCCAATAATATTTTCAAATAATGAGGATCTTGCAAATGATTTACAGCAAAGCTCTCTCCTGATTCAGTTTAACGGCAGTGAGTATAAATTATAAAAATGAAAACAAAAAAATAAACACATTTATTGAAACATAATAGGGAAATAATAATAAAACGTTTCTATGTTTCGTTATAATCTTCAAGACAAGATGTAGAATTGTCTATCGATAATAACAATACGATTGTTATATTCAAACTTATATCTTCCAAATATTTATACAAATCTCCCAGCTTCAGCTCTTCAAAAATGATTTTATTTTGGACACATTTGGGATGTAACTAAAGTATCACAAATTATTGATCAATATAAATGAAAGTCTTTGTTACCTATAAAATGTAACAAAATTTAAACATGATATCATTCATTCAAAACTCTATTTTCTATGATAACTTCTTTTGGTATTCTATTTAGATCAGTTGTCAGAATCACCAATTCACTTCGTTTGGTAGTAATTTATGATTTATAAAAGAAGAGGGTTGTTACAATACATTTTTGTTTCCTAATATTAAACTAAAAAATAACAAATAATAAAATTAAAAAACCTATTTTGTTTTAATAATATGGCATTTACTTGATTGTCATATAATGTCACTCAGAAGGTTTGGGTTTCTTTAATTAAAACATTTTGGAAACAGAAGCAGATTAAAACGTACTTTAAAGCGAATTTCTGGTGGTGTTTGTTATTCGTGCATATATACAGAATTGTTCATAATTCGAATTCCACAAAATCAAACTTTCCGCTACGCTTACTAATTGGAGAAATAACAAAATGTTGTTTTTACTAAATTTATAGGATTAATTTCACGCCAAATATCAAAGGAATGTAACAAAAAACATTATACGCTGACACACAGACAAGTACAAAGAGATTTAATTAAAAATAAATCAACCTCAATGCAACCCGAGCTGATTACAAATAATAAATGGAAACGACTATCTTTTTAAATGGCAGCTTTAACTTTCGTTTTATATATTAGGTGTTTTTTAGTTTTATTTTATTATTTATCTAATTTGTATTTTATTTATTTGTGTTCCTCGAATATAATTTTTAAGTTAATCGTTTTACTTGTAAGGCCTATCATATCACCCAACAATTAATTCTATCAAATTTGTAATTTTTAAATGTAATTTACTTCGTAAAATTGTGAATCCCATATCATCAACGATACCAAATAATAAAACTAAAAGTTTTAAAAGCCTTAATGTTCAATTGGAATGTAGTAACATTTGCCATGTGTGATTTTAATATTAGTTAAAATTTGTGGTATAAATCATCTTTCAATTTCAAAATGGAAATTACAATTGTTAAATATATATTACTTTACGTTGATTTTTAATAGTAATAATATTAATTGCATATTTCTAAATTTAAGAGTTTTAAATATGATAGCAAATTTCAAATTAATTATATTTAACCAAATATTTCAATATTTTGTTTCGCCTATTTCCTATATCTTTTTAAAAATGAACTAATTTACATGCTTTAAAACGGATTTTAAAATTTTAACTTTAGACAACTAAATTCCATTATTTTTAAGAACAAAAGTTTTTAATATTACACATTTAGTAAGTATCTAATTAAAATATAAATTAATATATAATCCTAACAATAGTTTTTCATTTCTTTGACGGTGATTTCTAAAGAAGTTGATAAAACAATCATGTACAGTTCACTTAGTATGTATTTTCCTTGAGAGGAGTTGACCATTAATCTATTTCATCCAAATTATTATTCTAGAAATTAATTACCATTATATACTAGAGAATAAATTGAATACATATTTTAAAACCTTCGATATAATATATTAAAGGTTTATATTTATAGTTCGGAATACTTATCAAATGTTTAAGTTCCATAATAATTCTATAAATAACTTATCACACTGTGAGAATCTTGCAGCATACATTTTTGACTCTCTTATCACTAATAATAATATATATCAAATATCTATTAAACTATTAAAATACACAAATAGTTTTTGATACAATTGGTGGAGGGGGTTCCAGTAGTTTTGGGAAACCTCAACTACTGAAGGGAACAATACAGCCTAGGCCAGACAAATGTTCATACATAAGTAGCTTAATACTCTCCTTAGGTTGTATAGTTCTTTTTTGTCTTGGTAACACCGTATTTCAGAAAATACAACGAAACTGACTGAAGGAGGTCAGGGTTGTGGATACCTAAAAGAGTTGAGTTTTTGGTTAGGGCACATACATATATATATATATATATATATATATATATATAATTTTAATTAACGTAACAATTCGTAGTTTAAACCGTGCTCTCATTTTTTATACTGGTGAACAGAGTGTAACAATTCAGTGTGTTACTAAAAACTGTTACGTCCTTCTAAATTCAATAAAAATAATCTGTACTTATTTATCAACCTAACTGTAGCGTCATTCACAATTTAAAATCAATCTGCAATCATTGATTATCGATCAACCGTCTACCTGCCTCTTGACCCTAACATATTGCTTCCGTCAGGTGGAGAGGTCTGGTGGCCGGTACCGTTAAACATCGTATGACATGTATGACTTCTCTCTCTCTCTAGCTAGATTAGAATCTTTTCCTGCAACGCATTCATTCACATTCCTGTCGCTTGAAACATGTAGTCTTGCTAAATTTAATAAAACATATTTTGGAAAGATTTTCTTCAGTGTTGGTTCTAAATCATATTTAACATCTCATTCACGATGTAATAAGTGCTTTTCTTTCTTAAGTGTCAGTGATCTTTTGTAAAGTGTAACGATGGGAGTTAGTGAGCTTTTTCTGTATAACACAGGGCACATTTTTTTTTGAACTCTCGATAGGAGCCAGGTATGTTCAGATTTCACTATACAGTAAAACTATTAATATTTTAAGCTTTGTTTATTGAAATATGTGTTTCATATTTTCCCTTTGATTATTCAATTATTCTTATTGAAGGTTAACAACTTGTAAAAAACTTTCCTTCATTTAAAGGACAATTTACAAAAGCTAACTGTAAATTTAAACAGTCAAGTATTAAGTTTTAAACAGTCAAAATATTAAGTATTTAATCATATCAAAATACTAACTAGAACAATGTTTTTTCTGAACTAGAATCTTTGTCTTTAGAAATTTTCTAACTGTTGTTACAAGTCTTTTATTTTAAACAAAGATCAAGATATTTATATACTATTCTTATTAACATCAAAGAAGGACTTAATTATAATCTTTTCTGGATTTCTGTAATTCTAATAATTTTCCTTTCATTTTGATGAAATAACAAAACATTTAAAAAAAAGAAACTTGTGCTATAACATGTCTAAGTTTGTATAAATCTCAAGTCGACTTGCTTTTTTTACTTTAGCAAAAGCTGGATCAAGTTTGTTGGAGTTTGTTTGGAGATTGTGCAAGTCTGTACAGCAAAATTGGAAATCTGTTTGAGACTACTCTACCTAACTATTTCAGACATGCTTAAAACAAAAGACTATTTTTTTTAACTTCACTAAGTGCACTATAAAATAATATTTGTTTAAAAGAAAGGAACTAGAATTGTGAACTTGTTCTTCAGAAATATTTGGAACTGAAATCTGTACGATAATATGTCCTTGATTATTTATATGTAATAATGTGTAACAATTTATAAAATAATTAATATTGGGTGGTGCTGCATGCAAACTTTTCGGCCTTCACGACCCCAAAGAGGTTACTCGTCAAAATTAATAAAATAAAAAAAAAACATTGACGTCAATATTTAAAAAATTTCAATATTTAAAAATTTTAATATTTAATAAATTTCAATATTTTCTAAATTCTTATATTTCATTTTCTTTTGAATTTAAAATTTTCTTTATGTAATTACACACATTCAAATTACCCACACACACATATATATATATATATATATATATATATATATATATATATATATATATATATGTGTGTGTGTGTGTGTGTGTGTGTGTAATTTGAATTTGTTCTTTTAGAATGAGAATGGTATAACATCCATTTATTTATAAAATGTGCTTCCATATATGTATATGTATTTATTTATATGTATGTTTAGACTAAGTTTTGGATAACACCAAACTTGTTAAATAATCTGCCATTTTCACCTTTATATATATATATATATATATATATATATATGTATATGTGTCAGAAAACTTAAACACTTTTTTTTATATCAATTCTTTTCAACTAAAATTTTTTATTTTTTTTTTTAAACATAATTGTGAATGGTAAAATCTGATCCTCAAAACTTAAAATTAAATTAAATAAATTTTTGGCTTTGTTAATGAAATTCGTCTTTCTCTTTTTTTATTTAAACATTGTTACCAGTTGGTTCCACTTTTAATAATTTCAGTATCCTGGTAACAAAACCATAGATTATGTAATGGTTGTATACCAAAGCAAGGTATTACTTCTGCGTAATAAGATCCATATATTACTTACGTTGTCATTCCATCTAAATAGAGTTATTTTCACAATCTCACGGATGTGTTACTATACGGCATAGATATAAGATTAATAACTATAATTTCAAGTAATATGTAAGAGACCAATATCGAGATGTGGAATAAGGAAGTACAGTAGAAACTATAGCCAATACTTAAAATTTAATAAAAGTAAAATTGTAAAAACTCTATAGCTAGTCTACAAATAATGCAATCCTTTGTTATGAATCGTAATATGTCTGAGAGAGAACTCACAAAAGAAATCGCTATTATTATAGAACGAGGAAATATATTATTACAAGGAATTGGTTCCATTTTCCTGTTACAACAAACATGAAAAGAACATATAACTTTTATAGTTGAAAGGTTTGTGAAATAACGATGTATTAGGCATATGTGGATGATTAAAATTTCAATCAAAATATAGTTCCAGTGATGGTGTACCTGTAAGTTTAATGCATAATTAATCAATATAGTTATAATTACTGAATTATAAAAGTCAATATATTAATTTGATGCAAAAACAAAATCATTACTTTTTAATTAAGCAAAATCATATATGTATATGTTATATATATGTATATGTTGTCTGCTCAGTCTCTCAGTGTGTTCTTTACTGTCAAACGTTCAAGTCATTGTTGTGTGCGCTCCCGACCTTTACCCACTTTCTCTGTTCAAACAGTACTTCTTTGTAATTTCTGGTTGTACATTGTACTTTCACTATCACTTAATAATCATCATATTGACTTATATATTAGCCTTTAGTTGAAGTAACTGTAGAGTTGTTGTTTTTTTTTTTTTTTTTTTTTTTTTTTGGATTAGGTTCGGCGTTTTTCATCATTTGTTGGTAGTACATAGTTATAATGAAAAGTAGATTTTGGTAAAAGAAAATTACCTTTACCAAGGTTAATTTTGGTAATAAGTTAGGCTAGGTCTATTGTATTTATCGGGATTTTTGAGTAGAAATTTGTTTTACTACGTTAGATGTATTCCATTTATTTATTATTTTTATTTTTTTTACGTTAGGTGTATTCCAATTTTTTTTAAAGATTTAATACTGTTTAGGTTAGCAATTTATTACAACTCAAGTTGATTATTTTTCTTTCTGAACTCACAACTTAGTTTTTCGGCTTTAATTTACCTCAAGGGAGGTTCTTATTTTATTTTATTTTTTTTGTATTTGCTGTTCATTGATTGTTTCACGAAGGCTGCAGTAGAAATGTTAGAGGTAGATGTCACCCAAGTTCCCTACCAAGTCTATAAAATTCCCGGAGATGGTGCCTGTCTATTCTCTGCGCTATCTTACGCAATGTATGGCAACATATCTCATGCACGTACAGTGCGTGCTGACATTGTCAGACACGCCTCTAACAACTGGGAAAGACTACTACAGGTGTATTCTATGACACGATATTGCCTGCCTTACCTAAACAAGGCTAAATGTGTATCTGTTATGTCTATGCCTTACACATACGGTACATCTTTCGAATCGCAAGTAGGGCAGAGATTTATCCTTTCCAATACCAGGTCTACTGTAATCGTGTACTCCAAACTGGAAATACGTATGGTTCTGCAGCTTCTGTTAAAAGGGTTAGGTTTACGGGAGAGTTCACGCAGGGACATTTAGATGTTGACGAGCCATTCACGGCTACAATTTTACCATGTGAATACCCGCTTATCATTCAGCCTTCTCCATTAACATTCTCCTTAGAGTAGGTGCCTCAAACTAAATCAAATAGAGTTACAAAACGTAGAAAATGATTTACTAACAACATCCGAAAAAAACAATTAATTAAAGCTGTAATTCACAAAGTTGTGAGTTCAGAAAGAAAAATAATCAACTTGAGTTGTAATAAATTGCTAACCTAAACAGTATTAAATCTTTTAAAAAAATTAGAATACACCTAACGTAAAAAAAATAAAAATAAAAATAATAAATAAATAGAATACATCTAACGTAGTAAAACAAATTTCTACTTAAAAAACCCGATAAATACAATAGACCTAGTATAACGTAATTTTAACGCCTCTGGCAGCGTTGAACAAAAGGGGTATAAATCTATGTAATGTTTTATTTGTTATTTTCCGGAGTACCTTTATTATAATATTAATTAAATAACAGACACTGAAATAATTAAGTGAATGTTGGTCTTACCTTGTGGTGTGAAGTTAGGATGATTCCTGGCCAGGACTGGTCTGCAGAGCTGGAAGTATAACATCACAAACACCAATACTCCAGTGTCCTTTTTAAAATAGAGTGGTGAATTGAAGGTTAAAGCGTAAAAAATATATATAAGCGGTTTTTTTTGTAACACGCACACTTGACAAATGCAAAACAGCATCTGAGAAAACCTGCTCTGTTATCGCATGAATCAGAAAAATGCGCACGCCGCCTCGTCAAGTGTGTAGCATATATGGTTTATGCAGGGGCCATATGAATACCAAACACCTAGCCTAACTTATTACCAAAATTAAAGTTGGTAAAGGTAATTTTCTTTTACCAAAATCTACTTTTCATTATAACTATGTACTACCAACAAATGATGAAAAACGCCGAACCTAATCCAAAAAAAAAAAAAAAAAACTACAGTTACTTCAACTAAAGGCTAATATATAAGTCAATATGATGATTAATAAGTGATAGTGAAAGTACAATGTACAACCAGAAATTACAAAGAAGTACTGTTTGAACAGAGAAAGTGGGTAAAGGTCGGGAGCGCACACAACAATGACTTGAACGTTTGACAGTAAAGAACACACTGAGAGACTGAGCAGACAACATATACATATATATATATATAACATATACATATATGATTTTGCTTAATGAAAAAGTAATGATTTAGTTTTTGCATCAAATTAATATATTGACTTTTATAATTCAGTAATTATAACTATATTGATTAATTATGCATTAAACTTACAGGTACACCATCACTGGAACTATATTTTGATTGAAATTTTAATCATCCACATATGCCTAATACATCGTTATTTCACAAACCTTTCAACTATAAAAGTTATATGTTCTTTTCATGTTTGTTGTAACTGGAATATGGAACCAATTCCTTGTAATAATATATTTCCTCGTTCTATAAAAAAGTGATTTCTTTTGTGAGTTCTCTCTCAGACGTATTACGATTCATAACAAAGGATTGCATTATTTGTAGACTAGCTATAGAGTTTTTACAATTTTACTTTTATTAAATTTTAAGTATTGGGTATAGTTTCTACTTCCTTATTCCACATCTCGATATTAGTCTCTTACATATTACTTGAAATTGTAGTTATTAATCTTATATCTATGCCGTATAGTAACACATCCATGAGATTGTGAAAATAACTCTATTTAGATGGAATGACAACGTAAGTAATATATGGATCTTATTACGCAGAAGTAATACTTTGCTTTGGAATATAACCATTCCATAATGTATGGTTTTTAGTAACATCTTGAATTGTTACACTCTGTTCACCAGTATATAAAATGAGAGCACGGTTTAAACTACGAATTGTTACGAAAATTTAAATTATACATATATATATATATATATATATATATATATATATATATATATATATTGCAACGTACCGTATGTATGTACCCTAACCAAAAACCTAACCCTTTTAGGTATCAAAAACCCTTACCTCATTCAGCAAGTTTCGTTGTCTTTTCTGAAATACGGTGTTACAAAGACAAAAAAAAAAAAAGAAAAAGAACTATACAACCTACTGAAAGCAATTGGCTAAATAAGTACGAAAATTTGTCTGGTCTAGGGTGTATTGTTCCCTTCAGTAGTTGAGGTTTCTCAAAACTACTGGAACCCACTACCCCAATTTGTGTTTATTTGTGTATTTTAATAGTTTAATAGATATTTGATTTATTATTAGTCATGGCAGATACTAAAATATATGCTGCAAGGCCCTCATGATTGATAAGTTGTTTATAGAACGATTACGGAACTTAAACAATTGTTCCGAACTATAAATATAAGACGTTAATATGATATACCACAGGTTTTAAAAAATATGTAATCTGTTTATTTACTAGTACCTAATGGTAATTAATTTCTAGAATAATCAATTGGATAAAATAGATTATTGGTCAACTCCTCTCAAGAAAAATACATACTAAGTGAACTGTACGTGATTGTTTTATACTTCTTTAGAAGTCACCGTCAAAGACATGAAAAACTATGGTTAGGATTATAATTTCCATTATAACTAGATACTTACTAAATGTGTAACATTTAAAACTATAGTTTTTAATAAGGATGGAATTTAATTGTCTAAAGTTAAAATTTTTAATCCGTTTTAAGCAGGTAAAATAGTTAATTAATAAAATGATATAAGAAACCATGGTGAAACAAAATATTGAAATATTTGGTTAAATATAATTAATTTGAAATTTGTAACTCCTGTTTATGAAGCTTTAAAATTTTTAACTCTTAAATTTTGAATTTTGCGATTAACATTATTACTATTAAAAATCAACGGAAAGTAATATATATATATATATATATATATATATATATATATATATATATATATATATATATATATATATTAAACAATCTTAAATTCCATTTTGAAATAGAAAGATGATTTATATCATACATTTTAACTAATATTAAAATCACATATTACAAATGTTACTACATTCCAATTGAACATTAAGGCTTTTAAAACTTTTAATTATATTATTTTATATCGTTGATGATATAGGTTTCATATGTTTACGAAGTAAATCACAATATAAAAATAAAAATTTGATAAAAGTATTATTTCTCTGATATGTTAGGCCCTACAAGTAAAACGTTTAACATACTAAATTATTTTCCAGTAATACAAATACTGTAAATAAAATACAAATTAGATAAATTATAGAATTAAAACTAAAAAAAATACCTAATATATAATACGACAGTTAAAGCCGCATTGAAAAGGATACTGGTTTCCATTTATTATTTATAATCAGCTCGGGTTGAGATAAAGTTGATTTATTTTTAATTAAATCCCTTTGTGCGTGTCTGTGTGTCAACGTATAATGTTTTTGTTACATTCCTTTGATATTTGGTGTGAAAGTAATACAACTTTGTTTGGTATGTAAATTTAGTAAAAACAACATTTTGTTCATTCTTCAATTAGTAACCATAGCGGAAAGTTTGATTTTGTGGAATTCGAAACATGAAGAATTCTGTATATATACGAATAGCAAGCAACTCTGTATATACGTTGCTGTATATACGTTGCAGATTTATTATATCACAAAATACTGCCAAACGACATTGCTTGGAGATTCTTACAACTGACCTAAATAGGTTATGGAAATTATCATAGAAAATACAGTTTTGAATTAATGAAATCATGATTAAAAAACATATAGATTTTATAGGTAACATACACTTTCATTTATATTGAACAATAGTTTGTGACATTTTAGTGACATCCTAAATGTGTCCAAAATAAAATCATTTTTGAGACAGCTGAGGCTGGGAGATTTATATAAATATACGGAACAAATAAGTTCTCGTATTGGTAGTATCGATAGACAATTCTACATCCTGACATGAAGATTATAACGAAACTTGGAATCTTTTTATTATTATTTCCCTATTATGTTTCAATAAATGTGTTTATTTTATCGTTTTCATTTATATACTTTATGCTTATTACAGCTAATCTGAATCAAGTGAGAACATTGCTGTAAATCAGTATGTAACTAATATAAGACTGATTGTAATAAGATACTAACTAATATAATATCAACTTATTTTTAAAATGGATAATAATTTTGTTAAATATTTACTCTCATTAACGTATTGGAAAGTGTTATTATTTTATTATTTCAAATGAATTATAGTCTCCTTTTAGAGGGACAAAATTTAAATCAATTTTTATTAAAATGTCCTTTATAAAAAGAATTTCCACTAAATTGTAGCGTGTAATCTAACAAGAACCCATATCTTCCTCAAGCTCTAACAAGGATTTTACATTAGGAACCGTAATGTATATATATAAACTATAACACGTGCGATTTTATTACAGGATTTTTAATGTACTGATTCTCAATGTGGTCTTTGATAATATCGAAAATCACGTATGATAACGGTCATCCCATATGTAGGTCTACAGTTATCTTCAGAGTAAATATAATTTGAACCCATGATTAAGGTTTGTCATTTCAATTATCTCGTCTTTATCATTTTGTACTAAGTTAAACTTTCTTTCCCTACAATTGAGTGCAGGTTAACAATGTCCTTGAGATAGCAACCTCTGGCAAAATCAGCTTTTTCCCTTTGCGCATGCGTTCTTCGTCTTGATAACGGCACGTTCTCTTTCTCCTCGAGATTGTTAATAGAAAATTAGAATTTTCATTTTTTTGGAACACCAGACTAAGTAAAATGTCTTTGGTGAAAGTGAAAAGCCTTTAAAAAAAAGAAAAGAAAAGTTAATAATAATATAGAATCAATGCCATGCGTGATTTAGGCTAACAACTTTTCGAAATAATAAAAAGTGATACAACTCGCAATTTTCAAATTGCTGGCTAAGCTTCACAAGTCAAACTAGTCTAATTCAAAAGCTACCTCTCTGTGATACAGTTGTAATACTGGATCAAGAAAGCGCCTAAAACTACTTTTCTTCTGTCTACAATGACTAATACCGAAAAAGTGCTAATGAACAAAAACCAATTTTAATTTGTTCTATATTTGAAAATTTGCAAGACTTATAGACATTCTATTACATACATAATTAAGCATAACTAATTTGATCAATTGCTCAAAAACCAAATTTATTTTGTTAATTACATGTATTTTAACCAGTAGAAATAGGCAACGCATATAAAATTATAAATATTATTATAATATTTTCATATCAAATATTATTATAATTATTTAGATGGGATAGCATATTTTAGGTCTTTCAGTCCCAAAGGGACAATGTCAAACTTTTGAAGTAAAAATTGAAAAATTCTTTACCTTAAGGTCATAAACATTTTTTTTTTTATTCTTGAACATGTGAAGTCTTAATTTTCCAAACATGTCTTTTCTATTGACTGGTACAATTTTAAAATAACCAAATTTCTCAATAAGAGTTTATTTCAAAAATGTTGTGAAGAATTTAGATTATTATATAAAACACAACTAATAATTATCCCAAAATTATTTAAGGTTAAAACATTGATGTTAAATGAAATATATATTAACAACTATCTTTCTCTGTTTAAACGGGCTTATAAATGAGATTATGCATAGACACAGAATAATTAACTTAAATTGGAACTTTATGAACAACAGAAGATGAGAGAGAGACTTAACAAAGCCACAACTCGTGTGTTTCTACCTTGCAGTGTATAACTTGAAACAGAGTTTTGAATAGAATAAGAGATACAACTTTACGGTTACGTTTGTGTAAAGTTAACATTCACCCTCTCTTCTCTTCTAAAATACCTCTTTTCTGACACACTATACATTTAAATTACAGCTTGTCGAAAAGATATATTCTATTTACAAAAAAGTAAGCTTATTTGACTAAAACTTTTATTTTTTGTTCCTAAAATCCTGATATACAATTATTGAAGTGATTATTAAGCACGGTATTTCTGACATATAACTTTATCATTAAAAAACACGTTTCACTGATTAACTTGTTTATAATCCATTATTAACGGAAAATAATGTATTAATTTTTTTTAACCATCCAAGATCCAACAATTCTGTAACAGTTACAATATATTTCTTAGAGTATATAATTTATAATAAAAATACGTTTTGGGCATATGTACGTATATGGATCCGGAGTGGAAAAGAGAGTTTAAAAATGATAAATATTGTGAAGGAATTTCATTTAACAACTGGGTTTCAAGTTCAAATATTTAAATAGCAGATACAGTTTAGCATTTACAAATCTATAATGGACAAAATAAAACACGAATAAATAATCAATCATAATATGCAGTTATGAACATATGAAGGAATGAAAGTAACGATATTATCTATTAAAAGGCTAATTTATTGTAATAATAGAGTAGTAATTATCGAATAGTATTTGTTTTGTTTTCTCTTAAAATACTTCATTAGACGTAATTACTCATTTTACGTCGGTTGTGTTTAACGCACCGACAAATGTGTCTATAAATAATAATATATTGCATTTAAAAGTATTAATTTTATTTACTTTGGTAGAATTTACATAGCTATCGTGGTACAAATTACATGCTGAACTGGCCCTACACACAAAAATTTAAGGAAAACTTAATAATAATAATAATTATTATATATATATATATATATAATATATACAATAAATTATTCATACCTCTCAATCTGTCATTTGTTTCTTTATAATGATTTAACTCACCCTATCTGGTGCAATCAGAGCAATCGTAGAAGGAGTTATAGCATGATAACTTTTTTAAATTTTAGTTTCACATTCTAACCAAATAGTCTATTATTAAAGGAAAACATCAAATGTAAATAAATTCAAAAATCAGTAAAGTAACACCATGATATACAAGTTTGAACATTTAGGAATAAATAAATAATTATGTTACAATACATTTTTGGGAAAGCGGGTTTGGGATTGCAAGAAGCGTCTATTTGCTACAACAAATTGATTTTTTTTTAACGTGACGAATTAACCAAGAAAACAATCCTGTGTCGAAATACCTTAACGCGGGTACTCTATCAGCCTGATAAATGTGTGGTGCGGGAAAGATAGTGTAAACAAGCAATTTATTTCATGATTTAAAGCAACATTTCATTCCATAGAAAAATCCTACAAAGCCGGAAGCTAGGAATTTCAAACATTTATCAGATTGTAATGATTGTGTTTACTCTCCCGTTCATAAGTACGTAGCATGGGTAAGTTTGGTGGGGAAAAGAAAACAAATATGTATTTTTTACACAATAATCACAAAGTGATATTGAATATATATTTTTATCTCTTATTTCACACGTTATTAAATCTTACATATTTGACTAATTTTCCATAAATAATCTATCAAATTTAGAACGTAAAATATAACGACCTCAATTATGTGTAAAACACACATAAACGAGCGCGAGCGCGCTAGAACTCACACGCAAAGGCTTACAATATATAAGTGAACTAAAAATCACTCTAAAGGTTTTTTATTTTTTTATATCACACTTAAAGTGCTACACAAAAGTAATTGTCGCATAGTGTCTTTAGATGGTACGTGCGAGTTATCAACAAAAATATTTTGGAATCTTTCTACTCTTTAATAAGGAAGAGCCAATTATTTAAAATAGGTTAAAACATATTCCGAGAAATTTATTTTAAACATTATTGATTATAATACATTATTTTCAAAACAGTGCGACTTGTCACAAACCAAAGGGAAAAAAGTATCACAAGTGTTAAGAAAATATCTTCTGATGGTTTGAATAATAATAAATAAAAGACTTCAAATTAAAATAAGTCACTAAGATTAAAAATTTGCACTAAGAGAATATGTGCAATTTAAAAATTTAAAAATCCCCAAAAACGGAAGCATAAGTCACGGATAAAATTACAAAAATTGTATCCTGAAGAGTAATAGTTTCACATTCAACCTCTTCCCACTTAAGTATAAATTAACTGTTCTCAATTCCCTTATTTCATACTATTAGTTTATTTAATTCATTAACCATCCCGATGTGTTGATTACTGCAGTTTTGATTGATTAACAATTTACGAATATCTTAAATCCATAAAAATTAATAAAACTTTTTATCTCCATTTTATCGCTTTACGTGATTCATTGTTTTTTTGTTTTTTTTGTTTTTTTTTCGTTCCTCCGTACACTCAAATACATTCAGGGGTTATTGTTATCTCTTTATTACCATTTTTCAACAAGAACTATAAGATGTCTCTCTATTGGATAGTACCGATGAAAGTAACATTTGCACGCATTTTGTGATAAATACATTCGTAACTACAAAACAAATTTTAATAAAATATGATATCATTCCTTGGCATGTCTTGATTGTAGTTTTTATAAAATAAGTTTTGTTTATAATGCACCAATAATTATTTCACTAACTACATTCAGCTTATTTTACTTCAAAATTTATTATAAAATACGATTATCACAAGAAATATTTTTACAATGAAGAAAAAAGTAGAACGGTGAAGTACATATAATATACACAATTCTCATAGATAGGGAAAATCACAATTACTGTTTCCATTTCAACGTGAAAAAAATATAAAGTGAGGCAGCAAACCTTCTCATCCAATGAATTCCAGTCTATCTGCCATATTCTATAAAGTGGACTAATTGTATTATATCAGGACGTTCCTGCTGTGCTCAAATGTGTTGGTATGAGATAACAAGCTCCCTGGAGTGTCGTCAGCCTGGACCAATGTATCATTGTTATGGATATTTATTGGTTGGCTTCCACTAACCTAATGCCATGTTATTCTAGCTATAACTAATGTATGGTAAATATGGGATGCATGGGTATGGTAATTCTCCAGTTAAGCTATAAATATATTTCGCAATTTAAATTATAACTTTCATAAATCTTGATTTACAAAGTTTTTTCAGTAAATATAAACACGTTTTTATATTGGTAATATTTTTTAAATTATTATAAATTGAGGGAAATACATCATCATTTAAATTAGTGGATTTTATTATAATTTTATGTAGACTATTCTTTGAGAGCAAATAAATATTAATGACATTTTATCAAATTCAATTAAGTACTGATTTTGAAAAAGTACCTAAGTACCTGATACCAAAGTACTTAAAAACATTTGGCAAGCAAAGTGAAAGTATTGAAAAGAGCAACATTCTGCAAGGTCACATTAATAGATCATAAAATTTTTACTAATAATAAAAAGGTATCTTGACCAGACAACTGTTTTATTTAAAGTCAAACCATATAAACAGAAATCCTTGCTGTTTTTTAGTTTCATTGTAAAATCTGAGATCATGTCTGCTAAAAGACCTAGTACTTGAACTGAGTAAGTAATTAAATTTAACTCTTATTTGTTTTTGTTTTGTAAAATTCTTAGTAGATAACCATAACAATTTATCTTAGTTCAAAATTAAATCTTTCTCTCAGATCAGAAAAGGAAGGTTTTTATTTCCGAAGTCTCTTAACTTTGACTTTTCATATAAAAATCATTTCTAAAACACTGATATTCGTCTCAAGTAACATCTAGAACTAGGCAAATACAAAGATTTCAATTAAATCATTAAATATAAAATATAAATAGTAGGCAAAATATTAAAACTCTTTAAAATAACGTAAACATACAAAAATAATATATTTTTTAATCTGAATAATAAAATGAAAATGAAATTTGCACACAATTAAAAAAAACTGTAATAATTAACAATAGTAGGGTTGTTAGGACGATAAATTTTTTACTCCCTACAAGACTGATTATGCAGTCCTTAACATCACATTCTATCATTTCTATCATTTATATATATATAAACAAGAAACGTAAATATATTTAACGAATAATTTAACAGCAAGGATAACAATTTTAAAATTAGCACTAGACAGATAAATAGTAATAATTAAATCTCTTGTTTAAATATAAAATCCTACTTAAAAAAAATCCATACAAACAACTGTGTCGAAGAAACCATTATAATAAAAAATATCAGTTGAATCGTTTAAGCTGTATAGAAAGATAAATAATATCCGTTGACAATAAAAACACACACTTGTTATTAAAACATCAAAAACGATATTTATCGTGTGTACTTGTTTTAAAAATCACAAAATCCTATCTTTACCCCAAGAGAGAGTCTGTCTTTTATAACCAAAAGCTTTAAAACTCAACTCCTGATTCTGTACCATCTCCTAATAGTTCATGACTTCTCTCTGATTGGTTTATATTTCACCCAATAACGTATCGTCAATCACAATTCCGTAAACCCCTATTTTATTTCTGATTTAAAGGAAATATACATTTTCTAATAAACAAAGCCTGTTTCAATGTGTTTTCACGTATTAAACAAATGGTAAAAGAAATTTCCAATTAATAATTAGGTAAAGGTTAATTGCAAAGTTTTTATCGTATGACTAACTTAAGAATAATATAAAGATGTAAACAAATTATGAATATTTAATGTAAATATTAGTTTAGTCCTGTAATATATAAGTGAATAGTCTTTATATATTGAAATTCGGATTAAACCTTTTATAAAAGCAATACTAAATTACATAATCTCGACAGTGTACGGAGAAAGTTTTAGCAATTGAAGGAAATCAAACATATTTTAATTAATATATTTGTAAGGTAAACAAATAGTACACACAAGTAAATTTTACAAAATACAAATATATTTGTAACAGATGTTTTGCTTTTAAGCATCATCAGACAACTAAGAACTGTGTTAACACTTAATATGAATAAATTTCTAATTCATATTCTTTTATGTAATAAAAAATAAAAATAAATCAATAATTTTTAAGCTTTGTAATTCTGAACTTTATAAAATCTGTGAAAATGGTTTGATATTTCATTGGAGATTTTATTTTTGTATATATTGCTTTATACTAATATCAAGCTTAAAATTGTAAATAAGTATTTAATATTATAAATATATTCATGGTGTTTTAAGCTACAAACCCATTTGTTGTTTCCACTTGAAGATTATTTGTTTCAACAACATTGTTGAGGTCTGATATTATTATATCTGTGTTTTTGTTTATATTTGATCTTAGAAATAATGTCTTCTGCTATAAATTACTTCATTGTTGTTAACTCAAGAATTATTTTGTGACATCAAAACCTAATAGTACCATTTATATAGTTGTGATTCAGATTTAAACCTTTTTTATGATATCTTATACCATCTTAATTTGTTACTACTTTTCACACAATTATTAATGTAATTGTGCTACTCAATGTCAATGCTAGGTAATGCATAATGTGCATGCAATAATAAACGTAGTGTTTTACTAACGACGTTGTTTTACAACTACGTGGTAAGGATCATAATACGAGTACTTGTTGGTTTTATTGCTTACATTTGCTCTTTAAATTTTATTGCTCCCTTTATTCTCATTGCTTTAATGTTCTCTTAGAATTTATCGTTAGAGTAACTATTGTTGTGTTATTTATTATTTTAAATTTTAAACTTCATATAAAAACAAGTATAAGTTGGATGGTTATTTGGAAATAATGTGTTATTTATTTTGTGGTGATCTGCCCACCACAATTCCCCCTGCACCCGGGGTGGCAGTCACGTGTCCGCATCCGGTGCATTACCAGTTGCCCGGTGCCACAAATGCAGGGGCAGCGGATGATGCCATGCCTGTTCCCCTACCCTCCGAGCCCAGAAGTCGGGTCACGCACGAAAGATAACCCAGTTGTGCACCACATTCGGAGGCAACTAGACCTTTTGGAAGGCTGCAAGTATCACTTTTAACGCGGATTCATCATTGTACATACCTTTTTGTTCCTAGTTTAACACCCTCCCCCCCAATAATGGCTTAATAGTCAAATTGGATAGGGTCAGTCGACCCCGGGTTAAATGTTGTGCAAAAATTCGGCTTTCCGCGATCGCCGGTGCAGTGTAGAATGGCTGCCATTTTAGGCTAGTGTCTACATCGGGACCACTATTTTTGTTAGAGTCAATCCCTTGTATACAATAATATTAATAAGTAAGTTAATTATATTATATCTAATTTTAGTAACTATTTAAGTATTAGTAATAGTCCCTCATCACGTGCTTTCTGACTGAGTGTTATTTAGTTTTAGTAGATAGGCCTGGGCTGAGATCGTTGTGCCAACCAAGTTTTAAAAGAACCACGATCCTCTATTACCCACCTCTATTAATAATAATAATCATAAATAAGTATCCATTTGCCGCAATTTTATTATCTATAATATATTATATAATATAACTTACGTCTAACAGTGGTAGTTCAGAAGTATTTTTAATATTTTGTAAAAGCTATTTCATATCATCTTTAGTGATATCATTAAGTGTTTACATACACCACATGTTTTGTAATGTTCAATAAGTGTACTTACTATTACTTTATGTTGAAAATGTGGTTACGTCAGCAAGTGGTTGGGTGAGCTAATTTGTATTCCAATATGCAGAATATAATATGAGTGTAATGTTCAAGATGGCTGATATACTTAAGTGGTATCCATTTTGATTTTGATGAATTTTGTCCTATATAAAGGTTTTCAGGCAGTCTGCAGAAAATATTCAACAAACACAGAAATAATCACTATTATTTGTATTTTTATTTATTTTGCGTGTGTGTGTGTGTGTGTTATGACTTCTAGTTTTTTGTTTGTGTAATTATCGTATACGTCATGTGATAGTGGTATGGCAAATTAAAACACCTCCCAAGCAACAACTGCTTGATGTACGTTACTCAAATAATAACCTAATTACTTTTATATTAGTTTCAACGTAAATTATGTTTCTTTTTCCAACTTATATAGAAATATTAGCAAATGAAATAATGTTGTTAATAATTTAATAATTTAATTAAACATTTCTTTTTGTAAACTCGCTCGATGATTAAACAATTTGAAACAATAACCTACGAATTAATTTATTTATGTCAACTGCACACTGAATTTTTAATAAATAATAACTGAATATAACGTTGAAGTTGACTTATTAAATGATTATAATTTCACGTCATTCACTTCATTTATACAAGTAACTTTTACAATACTGTTTGTTAAACCGTGTATTATTTTTTCTTTAACATTATAATATAGTATGTATCTTTACACATACTATATAAAAAATAAAGTACACGTTTATTATTACTTCCGTAACAGATTTTAGCAAACCGAAATTATAGATATTTAAACTTGAATATCTATTTAAAAATTCTTAAAATAGCTAAAATTAACATATTTTAAAATAGCCTAATAGGGAAGTAATAGTCTTTGTAGTAATTCTACAATGAATTATTCTTTGTTTTTGAGATACGAGACTAGCAGACTGTAATCTCAATTGTATTTTACTTTATTGCTGTATTACGATAATTAGACATAGGTAAAATTGGGTAGCCTGTTCGACCCATGATGTAATATTACAAATAATAATTAGTAAATATAATATATGTTATATTATAACATAATTTATTTTGAACTCTCTTAACCTTATGTTCACTTACAGAACATAGCGCTTCATTATTATTTCAAATTCCATTAGTATACATAAGTGTAGTAGTTAGTTCTTACGTATTTATATAATTTGAGGGTTAAAATATTTTTATGAAGAATATAAATAATTATTTGCGAATTTGTGTGATACATCCTGAATTAGTTTGGTACGAGTGCCACGGCGTGTTTTCTTATACAAAATTGTTCTTCATGCAACCAGATATTGATTTTATTATTTTTCGGGAATAAACGATAAATCTGAACTCTCAAGGAATATTATATTTGCACCGAAATTATATTAACATTGCCGACTTGTCTTAGGGAAATTAGAAATAAGAATATTTGTTTCTAAAAGACGAATTAAAAAGAACTGATGTGGAAGATAAATAATTATATACATAAAGAGATATGAATTGGCAACTTTAAATCTCTTTACTACATTTTATATAAATAGCAAGCTTCATAAGTATTTAGTTGGTAAACACCAAGTTTTTAATTTGTGTGTTTTTTCAAAATAATTATTATTCCTAAAAATCGACCAATTTTGTATAAAAATTTATTATTATAACATAATTTCCTTGAATTATAAATGTTTATCTCTATTTTTACTTTATCAGAGTCCCTTTAAAAAAATATGATAAATCATTGCGTTAAGTTATGAAATTAAATAAGTTTTATAAACTAAGGGAAAACTATTTTCCAAAGCGCGTGCCTAGTTACTACCATCAAATATACTATAAAGTAGAGTTATAAAACCATAAATCCTAAAGAGCAGGATTTACAAACAATAAATTCATGAAATAATTATTGAAGGCAGAAAACATTTGGTATAATTACTTATTTTCGTAATTAAAGAAATTCCGGTTATGCTTTAATATTTTTCACAAGTGTTTTACTAATACTTCATTCACTACAATAATTCATCATATCAGACTTCAAAAAAATTATTTACTAACAAACAACAAAAACTTTCTTTTAGATCATAGATTTCACCTATTCATTGCAATGTATTTACCACAAACATTCCTTTTTAAACTTTATTGGCATATTTTATTGCCAAAATCATCTCACGTAGATATAAAATATTGCCTGAAAAAGACCTTATTTTCATGACATTACATATATAAGTACTTGATGTTGATAACAATATATTATGTAGACTACAGATTTACCAACAATAACTTGAAACAAATATAATGTGCTTCCATATTATAGTAAGCTTAATTTGTGACATGAAGTAGTTATCTATATCTCACATGCATTAATTCATTAAACTTAACAATTACTGCAAAAAAAAAAGTTGTATTTAGGAATCGTGGTAGCTTTCTATAGACATTTCGTATATAAAATAATATTTGTATTGCAATAAAATTTACTACAACACACAAGTTAAGTAATGATATTTGCAAGTCAACTTTTTTAATCACTATTTTAAACATTATTTGTTTAAGCTGTCATATTTGAAATTGGAAATTAAAAAATATATATATACTTGTAATAATACATTTAGTATTATTGAAAGATGGCAATTTAAAGTGTTAAGAAATATTAGAAAACAAATTTCAATTATCATCACATAATACAGTCCAGAAGTACTGTAACACTAACCTCAGAAACATAAAAGATTGTTTTAGGAACTGTATTTAACTACCTTGGTGAGGTATTACCTTAATTACTAGAAGACAAAAACCAAGAAGAGTTTTCTTTTTATACTTTGATTATTATAGTTGTGTGGTGATGTCCTAGCCATGGTTTTTCATTGATTGATATTTACTAATTTAAATGAGAAGTATAACAAAGTTAGTATATTATTAGTCTACTAACTAAATACAGTAGTAAAGAAGTATCATTAAAAGGGATTATTGATATGATTAAATTCAAATACTAATTAAGTGTAAACTTAAACTTGTCAATAATTTTAAAATATTTGGTGTTTCCTGTTCACATTTATTCAATACTATGGATTTTGTTTGTGAAATTCTGTTTGACCAAATTGATAATTATTTAAAAAAAGATAACTAAATCAACCCTTTTTGGAATTATCAAGCTTTTCTCTCAGGGTAAGATAGTAATGGTATATAAGCTTCTTTTGATATTTTTGTTAATTTTCAACGTCAAGTCTTCATTAAAACAAATATTTATAATTAATAAATAAAACTCCGAGGTTTTGAAGACAAATTTTGTTTATTGAATGACATGAAATGTTTTTCATGATGAAATGATTGTTACTGATGACATTTTATATTTTTCACCCATCTCGTGTAGGTTTTTCATTTCTTTGTGTTCTTAAAAATTGATTTATTTAATTAATTACTTATCGATATTTTTATTAAATTTGATTTTATAAAAACAAACAGAAGGTGTTTTGAAGATGATTTATACTGTTTTGTACTTCTTATATTAGTTACAGTTTCCAATTAGTCCTTGAAACGTTTATTTTGACTCTTGTGTGTTGACACAACCAAAAATAAAGTTAGTATGATTTCCGTATCTCCCAAAAGAGAGGAGAAGACGAGTGTAGACTAACAATAATCAGAATAGATTAGTCAACAGTCGGAATTAGTGCATGAGCGGTAAAAGGCGCAACCTGGGGACCTCCAGAGCAGCAGGGAATTAATCGAGTTTAATACTTCAATCAAATAACTTGAGATAAACAGACAAAAGAAAGTATACAAGGTCAATGTATTTATAAGTGTCTACTTTACTCGCTATGAAGTGCATGTCTTTATCAAATATGCTTGAATGATTCGTCCTCTCTCGGCGTTTCCTATAATCCCTCATTACACTATGACTTCGCTTCTGTTTATTGCTGGACTACTTATAGAAAATATTATTTCATATTTTGTTTTTCCTCTCCAGGTGTTCCCAAAATATTCCGTAGTTAGTGTTAGGACCATATCTCGCTTGGTTATCTTGAGCTCTAGGAATTAGCGTTAAGTCCCAATCTCAGTCGGTTTTTCCGAGTTATATGAGTGGCGAATGGCGTTAAGTTCACCGTTTTGAACTCCAATATGAATGGTACATACTGGCCTCATTCGTTTACTCGAAATTCCAATAATTTATGTTAGGCCCGAACATGATTGGTTATCGTGAAATAACGTTGTAGTGTTAGTTATCTACCTCGCTCGGTTACGAGGAGTTCTCTTCATTAGTGTTAGGTCACGACGTCACTTGGTTATCCCGATCTCCCATAATAGCGTTAAGCACCATCGTCGCTCGATTATACGGAGATCTGGTAGTTAGTGGTAGGTACAGTAATCGCTCTGTTACCACTAGATCCATTAGTTAGTGTTAGGTCCCGACGTCACTTGGTTATCCCGAGCTCCATCGGGATAGCGTTAAGCACCATCATCGCTCGATTATACTGAGATCTGGTAGTTAGTGTTAGGTACAGTCTTCGCTCTGTTACCACTAGATCCCTTAGTTAGTGTTAGGTCCCGACGTCACTTGGTTATCCCGAGCTCCCATAATAGCGTTAAGCACCATCATCGCTCGATTATACTGAGATCTGGTAGTTAGTGGTAGGTACAGTAATCGCTCATATAATAACGTTTTGTACAATCCTCGCTGTTTTATTCTGATCTGATATAATATCGTTACGGTACCGTTCTACCTCGATCACTCCGACCTACAGTAAATTGTTTTAGGCTTTTACCTCATTCGGTCGAACCGAGCTCCTATAGTTAGGGTTAGGTCCGACATTGCTTCTTTGTCTCGATCTCTGATATATAGAGATTAACCCTTCCACGCTGTGCTGTACCAAGCCTCAATAATTACGGTTAGGCTCTGTCCTCGCTTGGATATACCGAGCTGCTATAACTCAAATTACGATCATCCATCCTAAGCGACAGTAATCATCTCCTCCCTTATCCTAACGATGATTCCACCATGAAGACCAACCAATTCCTTTTTTTCTATAAATGTTTACTGTGTGTCTGGTAGGTGTAATATTAATAACCAGTTACTAGAAGAAATACAGTGCGAAGACAATCTGGGGACTAATGCACATGTTTAATTGATATTATAACTTTAATAAAATGTGTCGCAATTTAAATGCGTCACTTTCTCTTTTATTGTACCCCACAAGTTACAGTTTAATTAACATTGCAGGTAAGATCGGGAGTAAATTACATCTAAAAAAACAACCAAAAAATCTGAAAAACTTAAACATCTCTTGGTTGTGTTTAGCTGATATACTTTTAATATTATGAATTGTTATTTATTTTATTTAAATTCCGTAAATTAATTTGGATTTATTTGAATAATAGACTTAATAAATCTCAACAAATAGTAAAATGTAATTATTATTTCATTCCTGACTGATTTTAATTATTACAAAAAATCATAATTAATTTCAAAATACAAATAATCCCATTAAATATATAAAAATAGTTTTCATAAAACAATACGAATTTATTTGGAAACTAGAAACTAATATGATATTCGTGAACATCTTAACATACGACATATCTCAACGTCATTACATTAGTTGGTTCAGTTTTTTTATTTCTTTGAATTCCACTTGTTAATTATATGTTATAACAAATTTAAAAAAAAAAAAAAAAAAAAAAAAAAACCAATTAGGCAAAAAAAAGAATAACTTATTTACATTTTGAAATTCATCTTAACAAATTATTCAAGAATAATCAATTGGAAATTATTAGATATTTTAAATTGAAAACTGTTAAAGTATTCAGTTTAAATCAATATTCTGTTCTCGGTTCAGAAGTGACATGTTTTCAATCTGTTAATATTATATTCTGTCAAAGTATCTCATTGTAACTAAATCTTCATGTAAATTATTTTAAAAAAAATAATGTTACATTAGTTTGGTAATTTTTATTGTATTTTTTATAAAATATGGAGGGCTTTTAAAATGTGTAATAAAAAAGATAATAAACAGCCTAACAGTGCAATGATTTTGTGCTGTTTATTATCTAAAATGAATCATAATTTATCTAAAATAAATCCAGACAGAATTAAGCAAACAAAACACAAGTATACATTTCCTATATAAAGATACAGGTCATAAATAAATTGAAATGTACCATATACCTAGATAACGTCTAGTATCACAAATTATTCCTCACATTTTCCTTTCGAATTTAAGTAAATATTAAGCTCAAGTCGGCGTAGAATATCAACAATGTAAATTTTTAATGAAATTGTTGAAATATAATATGGTTCAGCTCTAAAAATTAAAAATTGCACTTCATTTAACTAACCACCATAAAATTAAAATATAAATTTCAATTAGGTACAAAATCCGTTAATAATCGTGAAAGTCCAACTATTTTGAACAACATATGTAATATTTCATGTATTATTCATGTACATTCTTACAGTATCAAGATAAGTACAGATTTAATATTTGGTAGTAATCATTGTTGTGAAAATAAAAATAAGAGAGTTGGTACAGAAAAACTAGGTGTTTGGTACCATACTGTAAAAAATGATAATTAATCACAATAATAGCTTTAGTAAATTCAAGACTATGTTATTAATTAGTTAACTTACCTCATTTCAAGTCGACAGTAGTTCCTAATGTTAAAGTGATGACTACATGTTTCGCTGCCATCATCAGGCCAGCTAATAACATTTACACTTTGTTCATATACACATCACTATGTGAACAAAGTGTTAATGTTATTAGTCCACCTGATGATGCTGCCTATGGCAGCGAAACATGTAACCATTACTATAATATAAGGAACTATTATCGATTTGAAATAAGGTATGTTAATTAATAAAAGTAGTTCAAAGGCAAAACCATGAATATTATTAATTAGGTTTTACTATTTCGTTGAATAAAATTTGTAGTAAAAAGAATAATATTTAATTGAAATTGAGATATTTCAACTGATTTTTCAACATCCTTTATATTTTATAATAATAATTTTGCTATAAATTACCTACAATGTGTAGAGCCCATTTATACCGCTTGGGTTTTCGGATTCTTTAATATTATGATTGTCGTCAAGAAAACAACTGATGGAAACAAATAATAATATAAATTACCTTCCATTCCTATAGGTAGCATGATGTGTACTGTCTCTAGTGTGGAATAATTAATGTAATGAAAACACATTTTTTTTTATAAAAATTAGATATTCATATATTTCAAGTTACAAAGGTACTTCCTTTCCACTGTGGGCAAATGTAGAACAATTACCATAATGTTTTTTTATTAAACTATTGCTCTAACGGTAAATTACAAAGTCATTCTTAGTTACAAAAACTATTGGTTAACATATTCGAACGAGCAGAGAGGTAAATTTAAAGTAAATCAACATCAACTATGGAACGAGCTGTATAATTTAAAAAATAATAATAATAAATCACTTCACAGGAGCTGTAAAACTAAACGCAATTTTAAATATGATCTTTTTTGTTTTATGTAATTTTCATGTTTATAAAATAACATATTTAAGAATAACATACCTGCATACCCTCAAACGAATGTCTGTTAAGAGATTTAGATCTACCATACATGATGATTGTTAATATTTTCTACTTATATAGAGTCAGTCGTCATTAAAAACGAACATTTAACCACATAACGTCAAAATTAGAAAAATGTAATCGATAACTGTTCTAGAAGGTATAAATGTAATAAACCATTGTTAATTACGTAAACAATTTTCCAAAGTAAAATAAATCTTTTTTGGTGGTGACTTAAAAAGGTTTAAATCAATCTTATCATATAACAAAATAAATAAAAGGTCTTACATTTCGAATTTAATACTGAATATTTATTTGTTTGTACGTAAAACTATAAAACAAACCATTTTTAAAAGGCACAATATTAGGCACGGTTAATTATTTTTTCATCAGTTAATTAAAATAGCTATCTTTGAATGTACTACAGTATCACTTAAATGTGATTTGCTGGCGATATCTTATTTGATCATACTTTACATAAACTGTTTTGTTTTGTTTTTTTTCTAAATGTCTTTATCTGAAAATTTTTAAATTATAATTTTGGTTGTGTAACTGGATAACAAAAATTAATAACCTTCAAATTACGTTAAATTACCCTTGTTTGGTCATTTTTGCATGCCAGCCTTTACGATCTTTTTCAGCCATTGTCAAAATTATTTTCAATATGGATTAACCAAATACCACTGACTCACTGATCACTGTATCTCTACATCCACAAAACCAAGAAACCTGAAATTTTCCACGGTGGCGCTCGTAGTTTTAGGGGCTCACTAATATTTTGTGATTCAATATTCAACCATTAGTTGTGAAGGTTTAATAGGAGGAAAATACGCAAAACCATAATCTCTGTTTTTTTACTTTTATGAATTGCTAAGAACATAGCACTGTGGTGAATGTGAACAGTATAAAACATTGGAACCCCTACCACAAGTTCGGTACAATAACACACACAGCTTTCAACCATATGCCCGAGGCAATAATCCATCCACCGGTTCTCCTGATGGCAGACTTCGCCAAACCTTTCATCCTGCAATCGGATGCTAGCTCAGTAGCCCTTGGAGCAGTTCTACTCCAGGAAAATGACTGTTCCCGCCAACCAATAGCGTACACCTCTCGTACGTTAACTCCCGCAGAGAGGAAAGCCTCCTCTGCATATGAATCCGAGTGTCTTGCCGTCGTTTTCGAAGTAGAGAAATTCAGGCAATATCTGGAACATCAAGAGTTTCTACTCGAAACCGACAACCAAACCCTATCTTGGCTTTTGTTACGTCCTCGTCAGCTTGGCAAATTAGGTCGGTGGATCACCAAATTGACATCACTAAAATTTAAGTTGCCGCACATACGAGGTACACAGAATGTGATTGCAGATACCCTTTCTAGGATGTTTGAACCAGAGAAGGAGTTTACGGAAAACCCTATAACCCCTGAGATATATTGTACCAGCCTGCTTACTAATTTCCCCTTGGCATTTACCGACATCAGTCATCATCAAAAGGCCGATAGTGTTTTGAAAACCATTATAGCTGATCTTAAAAGTGGCAACGTTTCAAATCAGTTTTGCCTAAGTAAAGGTGTTCTTTGTTTAAAGAATCACCAGGACAAGCCCACCAGAATATATCTACCCCAGTCTCTAGTTGATCTAGTTATTAGCTACCATGATGACTCAGTTGTAGGTGGTCATTTGGGAGTCCTTAAGACTATGTTCAAGGTTAAGGAAAGTTTCTTTTGGCCTACTTTAAGAAAAGATGTCACGAGAAAGGTTCGAGCTTGATCCACTTGTGCCGTTAGCAAACCCGCGCAAAATACCAGACAAGGTTATCTTGCTTCCACGGTGCCAATTCGTTCTATGGAAAAACTTCATATAGATTTCGTGGGCAAACTCCCCAGAACAAAAAGGGCAATTCAATGATTCTGGTCGCTGTGGACCAGTTTTCAAAATTCACCTGGCTATTCCCTGTCAGAGATGCTACTTCTAATAATACCATTAGGGCCTCAGGACAAGTGGTATTTCAGCATACTAAGCTTTGATATGCATTACACACCACCTTGACAATAGTTTCTCCTGGGATGTTCACTTTAGACATTAACTGTAATACCCTGTCACTATGAGATCAAATCTCTCCCAACTGGTATACATCTCCATTCTTAGTAAGTGCCAATGAGTGGTGATGCCCACAAGCAATAGCAACTACTACTTCTTCAAAACTTTGCAACTTGGGCGTTCTACTTATTGCTCGTAGCCAGGAAGGGCTAATTCACCAGACTTAGTAATACATCCTTATGGATACCTTAGCACACACTCTTCCTGAAGCTGTGTGTTTTCCTTTGACATCGCACTTTCGCGGAGTGAACGATGTGATGTGAGTACAGAGAGCCTCATGAACTCTGCTGTGACCGCGTCAACCATATGCATGTGGATAAGGACACAGTGAATCCTGAAGAAATGTTGTTGTGTCTTCTGTTTATTGTCTTTGTTGTCTTGGTGAAGGTGTTTTGACCAGTTCTCTCGGGTCAACGATAGACTCCTGGTATATGTGTGGGGTCTACTATATGTAAATGTGCTAAATTAAAGCTAGTTTTAGGTTTATGTTGAGGTCAAGGTGTCGGTCCGGGATGAAAGGAATGTACATCAACGAAAAAACTATACACTTTTTATGAGTTAAACTGTACGCTTCCCCTATCTCTTTTAAAATACGCAATAGTCTCAAATCCTGAATTTTTTCTTTCAGGATATGTTTTCGCGAGAAAAGAAATGAGTTCTTTAATTTATCTGGCCTACATTGTATAACTCCTTCTATTTTTTTTTTAAACTTTAAATCCCTTATAATCTTTAATCTTGTAACTATACTTATACAACACATTTTAATAATTCATGTTGTTGTTTTTTTTTAAAGATATATTCAAGTTTTAAATTATACCTTTTCATCTAACTTTTTTAATATTAATATTTTCAACAATTATGCAAAAATCTTTTATTCTTATAATTTTATTCTTTATTTATAATAGAAATACCAAGGTTTTTATTTAATTTGATTAATTTTGAATTTTTTTAAATTCTTCATTGAAATTTGCTGTAGTGCATGTTAGCTCATATGAAATAACCGTAATAGATATGTATTGGTACAACTTGTACTACAATTGCACATCTTTTAACAATAATTTCATGTTTTCGTAATTCATCAAACATGATTTTTTTATTCAAAATCTACCGATATAAAGATTACACTTTTACCGTCAAAACGAGTAGGCGAAAGTTGACTTTACACCTAGCTACAGGTCAGTTTTACCGACTCGCTCTGATCAGCAATGTTAGTTACAATTCAGCCAAACAACCTTGTATTAGGTATACATTTTGATTTTCTCTTTTTTGACCAAAAAATAATCCCATACAACGAATTTCCGTTGTAGTACTTACTATCACGCATTTATATGAATTGGAATAGTCTTAGAGTTTTACATTGAAACTTAATAAATAATATAAAGAATTTCCCAAACCACAAAAACAAAAACTAAGATTTTATTAATTCTAGTATGTTTATAATAAAGCCGTTATTCACGTTTCGATGTCGATAGCATCAGCCTCAGAGGTTTAGAGTTTACAATATACTAGATAAATTAAAATCTCTATTTATTTATTATTTTCTCGGGAAACCTTATTATCATCCATTTAACCGTAATTTCTATTCTTGACTGAATAAAACAACAATTCATTACAAATATTCACACTGAATAATATTGCCGTTTCTCCTTTATGTATATTATTATGAAATACGCTATACAGTTGTAGGGAAGATTTGAGTCTACCTACAAAAAAATTTTAAAATTAAATGAGAACTTTACACCGGACACAAAACATATGGATTCTGAATGAATTTAAAATTAAATAAAGATATGGACAATTGTACAAGTTTTATTATTACTGACATTCGATTTTGCTCTGTGAGAATAATGCAAAATATCTCTGCAAACGTTCGTAAAATTAAAACAAGTTTATTATAATAATGATAATTGTACCAGAAAGAAAGTACCTGGTAGAAGGGTATATTTAAAAGATGAAATATATACATTGCTGTTTATTATTGTATACAAATCTAATACAGATGAAAGTAACTCATTTCCTAATCTTTGGCAATATATAATTTTAAAAAACATGGTTTTGGCGTAACTTGAATGTTTTGCGCTTACCCTATCGAGAATTATTCACTTACTATATTGTGTTGAGTGTAAACGCTTAACAAAACAATACGCTATTTAAAATTACCAGACAATAATCTGTAATACAAAAATAATTAACTGTACATTTACGTGTAGTAGCTACAAGCCATCATTTTACAAGTACCACCTGTTACCAGGTTGTGAAATGACAGAGTGCCACCACACCCCTGTGTATTATAAGTGCACCGATGTTGATTATTAATTCACAGGGGTTTTAAGTTATTAAGCATTTCTTAGCACTTATTCCAAGATAAATAGTTTACGTGTCTGCTTGTGTGGTTTCTCAATTATTTTTGTTTTTAATGAAAGACGTATATTTAATAACCATGATAAATATTAAAGAAATATCATACATATCTTTAGTAGAATAAATGTTCTTATTATTTTTTTATGTATGATTTTATTACTCGATTTAAACACATAATTAAATTTAAATATTTATAAATAGTCATTTATTGAGATATACAAACTACCTCAATATATTTTGGTTCGGCGATGCATATTGTAGGCCAAGTCAAGTTTAACGAGCAAAATTAAACAATAAAGCCATAAGAGGGACAATCGCTGTAAAACATTAATGAGTAATTAAAATTTTTATAAAACATCTAAACGAAAATGTATTCAATTATTCTGAACAATAAATGGAGTTCTTTGACCAGCCAATGCTTACAAATATTGTTAATACTTTAAATCTATATCCCATTATCTTCAATATTCTTAAGATATAATTCATATTCTTTAACACGATAACGTTCTACTAATATTTGTGTTTATGTCGTGAATGTTTCATAATAACATAAATATATCTTAATTAATTAATTTATAATTGTTTTATTTATTATTTCATGTGTGCTTTTTTCAATGATTAACTCTTGAAGTAAAGATATTGCAATATATTTCTTACCTAGTGTATAAGGAACCCATCATGAGTATAAAGAAGAATTTCGCATATGTGTAAAACGAAAATCCTAGTTAGGGATTATGATGTAACTTCGATCGCTCTCAAAAAGTATTATGTTATGTAGACGTTTTTCTTAACCACAGTATTTTTTTTTTACTTTGGGTTGGGTTATAGATTTCACATTTAAAACATGATTTAGCTGTTTCTTTATAATTCTTTAATTTTAAGTACAATACCTCAAGTTCAATTATGTTGGTTTTTTTTTAATCTAACCGCAGAATTGTTTCGTGAAGAGAGTAGTCACTAAATATCAGAAAAACCGATACATTCAGTTTTTATAAATTTTAAATTGGTAAAAAAACAATATTCTTGAAATTCGCCAAATTCTTTTTGGGATTTATCTGGCCAATATGGAACCCATATAATTTAAATTAAATTAAACGATAAATTATTAAATACCTTCCATACATTTTTCGAATATAACTCTAACAATAAAATAAAATGTTATACAAATACACATTTCTACGTATTTAAAATTAAACAGTAACTCTATTCTCCGTATACGGGCATGTATAAGAATTAAACGTATTTTTTGTTTGCTTAAAAATAAAAGAATTACTTTAAAACTAACAATGTGTAACAAAAACACACCGTTGTCATACCCAAACAACAACACAGATACATCATTTCAGATCAATCAACTTCAGTACTGTTGCTAGATGTGTTATAAAAATAAAATTCCGGTGCTTTTTTAAAACTAAAAATAAGTACACAATATAAAACATTTACATATAATTTATATCTATATTTTGTTGTGCATATATATATATTACTGTTATAGTTTGTTATAATAGAGAATTTAAAATATAGATTTGAAACAACCTTTATGATTTGGAATCCAATCAATGGTCCAATATTACATATGGAAATATCTTTTGTTGTAAGTTATAGTTAGGATCAATATAACCCCGAAGATATTACAAAGTCCCATACATCTTAAGATGTCCATGAAATATCTGTTAAATAATTCTTTTCAAATTAAACACGACGAAAACTTTACAAACATAGTTTATAAACGTTTTAACATAGGTTTGAATACTCTATTTTGACAAGTAGGGGGGGTGTAAAGATACAGATTCAAAAATAAAATAAAGACATATTATTCTATAATCTATTATATCCTAAATATCCATTTAATCTTTTTACAATTTTTTTATCAACTACATCAGGTACTATGAATTTTCTGTAATTTGTAAATACTAGAACTTTTATAAAATAATAGTAGTTATAAAAGTAGTTATAAAAGGCCTTTTCGGCTTCAATAACTTTGATTACGTTAGTCTTTTTCCCCAAGATCTTAAAAAATGATGAAACTCTAAACTATAAAATAATTGATGAACTATAAAATCGATTTAGTAAAATATAATTAACACTATAAAATAGAATGATATATTACAAAAAAAATCACAATAAGTCAACAGAGAACACCATATATACTTAAGATTTGCGTTTCAAAGTGTTATTCCAGTTCAGTATCAAAATAATTCAACAAGTTTTTTTTAAATTTTTAACAAATCGTTCATGAAATAAATTCACTTTATTGCAAACTTTGCATATAATTGTGTAGAACCACTTGCAATCTATATAAATCACAACAATGGAAGATTACAGACTTAAACTATGTGTACTAGCCTGGAACGCTTATCGTGTTTGTTTAATTTCTGCATTTCTTTTGAAGACAAAAATATGGTTATTGTGTTTTGGAAGACATGAGGAAAGAATTACTAGAAAATATCTAAATACATGAAATATAACTAAAACAGTTTTATTAAAAGCTTTTGTTTAACAAGTTATAACTACCAAGATCTTACATCAATAAATGGAATATACCGATATATGTTATATTATCAATATTAGGAAATTATAAAATACATTTGCAAAGAAAAAGATATCAGAAACTGGAAGAACATAATTAATTAAGAGATGTGTGTTTCAGTTCAGTTCAGACCAAGGGAAGTGCGGATAGACCTCACGACAGTCACAGGAACAGTTTCTAAGTGTTAGTGGAGATGCACACTAAAATGGCAATTATGACTTAAGACAGGGGATCCATTCTGCAACGAATATTCATTATATGAAGTCTAAATTATTTATAAATTAATTATATATGTGTGTTTTATGTTATTCTGAAACATACACATAAGGTGAAGTTTTCTAAAGCCTTCATATTCTAAATTTTATATATCTCGACGATGTTTTGAATTAGTAAATTTATTTTATTAAACTAAATGTATATCGTATGTTGAAAGCTTCAATAAAACATATTCTCCCTTAATTTAAAGTAAATTGTAACTTGTGCCCAAAAACGACGATGAACATTTGTAGACTTACGTATCTAATATGAAGTTAACCAAAAACAAAACCCATATGCAAGCCTGTTAAAAATACAGGAAGAGAAAATTATACCTAAATCAGTGGTTTAGTTAAAACATTGATATAAGTTGTACACTAATGAAATATAAAAAATAAGTTATAGTTATTTAAATAGCTCAGTCTTTGTTAGATATTTTCGTCGCCCAAAATCTTCTTTTTTAAATGTGGGTAACTCAACACACGTCCATATAATACTAAGGTAGATTAATATGTAAATCAAAAGTAAAAATAATATAAAAATAATAAATGACACATTTTTTCAAAATATTATTTAAATGTTATACTAATTAACGTATAACTACAACTTTAATGTATAACAACGTATTTTTTAGTCACTATATTACACTTAATTTATATATATTTTTTTGTTTTTCCGCCTTCCGAAACTTTAACGATTTTCAAGTATGCATAGGTAACATTTGTTGATATATTTTGAAATTATTTACTTCTGATAATTTTTATATAGGTTTTGGTATATGTTTCTTAAAGTAAGGGTAGAGAGCCAAAAATCATTTCCCGAAACAAAGATGATATGTTTTCAGAACGCTATGTATTTCAAATAATACGGAGTCAAAAATATTATAGTCTTCATTCACAATAAAAAAGCTAACACAGAAAATTCATAGTTTCTATGTTGCTAAACCCCTATCAATCACTTTCTGTTTTTGTGTTTTTCAATCTGTCTGTACGATAAACATACATCATCTAGATATCACATCTGAATCTATTATGTAATTATATGATCCAAAGTACCTGAAGAACTATTAGAAGTTGAAATAACTATTTATATCATATTTATATTTAATCAAATTGTATTAAATTTTTTTACATATCACACCTACTTGTTTGAACAAGAGCTTAATTTAAAATGTTTTTAATATATTTCACTTACTCTAAAAAATAGATCCAAGTAAAGATACAAAAGCAGTAAAGATTCGGTTTTACAGCGAGTTTTGAAGACTCGAGACAAATTCGTTTAACTCAGTGAAATGAAATCGTTCAATCACTGCCTAGCAGGAACGTTCCGGCACAAACTTCTTAATTAGAAACTTTTCAGTTGAAGAGAATATGGCGGAGTGCTGTTCATTAGTAGTTTTGTAATAAGAACATTGTTATAACATTATAATACCAGCAAAACATTGGATATTATAAAAATACACAGTTAGTGGAATAAAAAATGTGTTTGTATAATACGATAACTGTATAGAAATGACAACTTATGGAAGTGGCTTAATTACATATAACACATAAAATAAAGTATGATGTGAGTTTTAAATACGAATATATATAGTGCTATATATATATAGCACTATTTTAGACGATTTTAAAATTTTCTTTTAATAAAACTAAAATGTATAACCTTTCCTTCATTCCCGTTTATATCAAAAATGGCACGTTAGTAGTACTTTTGTATAATACATTTTTACTTTATCCATAGAAAAAGCAGTAACTTTTATGCTTCATATATATATAACTGATTAAATAATTTACACAAACATTGGAATGTATGGTAATAACCTATAAACGAAATAACATTAAGATATTATACAATATACATATTTAAACATATTCTTTCATAATATCATAAATACTAATATTAAAATATACAGTAGAACCTAATCCTCTTTTACCAATTCTTACTTAATGAAAAATGTAACTATATCAAACCTACCAATTGAAAACATTTACTTTACTTTGTTGGAATAAATTATTCTGTGGATTTAATTTAGAACTTTATAGAAAGAAGTTAAATTCAACGCCATCGGTATAATATCAGTAAGGAGATATTGTGTTATTAAATATAGTTATATAATTTGTTTTTACCTGATAAGTGTGTAACGTTCGTAACTAACACAGAATAACATAACAAACAAAAAGAAACAACAAACAACATAACAATCATAACATAGTTTAGTTTGCTTCACAGTTTCAAGTATACACAGACCATATATGCTGGAATAGATAGATTCCGCATGTAATCAGAATGATTTAGAATGCTGTTTTTTCTATTAAATCAACTAAATGAGTTTGATTATTTTTAGTATTTTTACAGACGGAATTATAAGAGATAGTCCAACTGTTTTCAGCCACTGCAGATAAGGTGTTATTTACTTTGGTCTTTAAAATTAAATTTCCCCTAATTGCTACAGAAGGATTCAATAAACTAGATATATGAAGAGTAAAAATAAATTGAATTAGAAATAAAAAGAGAAAATATATGACCTAATTACGATCTATAGATGTAAATAATCATATCAAAAACTGTGTATTAATTCATGTATATTATCTCATATGTACTTAAATATTTCATTATGTTTTCAGGATATTATTCAGGCTATCTCAAAAAACTTTAAGTCCTTTTTAATTTGTTTTGTAGTTAGCTTTTTGATTTTCTGTCTTTGTATAAATTTATTTTTTAATACCTATATATGTATATAAATCTTGCTGGTTAAATGTAAAATGTAAGAATTATTAAAAATTCCACTTTTATTTGTAAGAATCGCTGTCAGCTTAACATAGAGTGTAATTGCTCACACTTACTTTTAAAGTAAAGCACTATTGTACATAACAATCTATAGAAGCTTTAACAAACACATAAAATATATGAATGTTATAAGCATATGTTTACGAAAAATTTTAATATTTTCTATTTGTATATTTTACTTAAATACTTAAAAATACAGTAGTTGTCACATCTTCAACAGGTTTAGAAATATTTATGTATCTTAGAAAGTTAAGGATTGAAGGACATAAAACATCAAAAAAGACAACCATATTGAAAGATATAAAATTTGGTTTTAAATTTGTGTTTGTTACGTGAAATCTGATCAATTATTTTAGAAAGTTGTTCACGAATTTTTGTTTCGTATTAAGTAATGTCTTCTATCTTCTTCATCAAGAGCGACTCTTCCCCCATTGTCGGTAGTACCAATGAGAGAAAATAGTAGAATTGAATACTTCTTGGACGTTATGGTTTCGTTTTATAAACTTGTATTTTATTGCATTGTTGGAGAAAACTTTTAGGAAAGATTTTCAGGGTGTAATTTAATATTACAAATAACAGTTTAAGCATTTAATTTTGTACACCACGTACCCATTCTTTGGGCCATTATGTCAGCTTAACGTAGTAAATAATACTTAAACTAAAAAATAGCATGTTTTTAAGTATAAATAAAGATATAAATAACACTAAGCAAACGAAAATTTGAGTACGTTTAGTTTATCCAAAAGTCGATATTATTTTTCATTAAAAATAATTTTAAACACTAAAATTACTCTCTCCACCCCACATAAACAAACACCGAATTGATATTTGAAAGTTTTGGCTTACAGTGAAACTTCTATGCAAAATAAATGGAATAAAAAGGCGAGACTGCGGATCGCCTTCTCTTGGACCGCAGTATTCACAAGATAAAATGAAATAGACATGATTGGACGTGTAGAGAAGAGCCTAACAATTCCCCCATACAACCTACAGAGAAGATACTTAAGTTCCAAGATCTTTGATGATATATTGTAGGTTTTAATACTTTTTTAAACGCAATAATCCAATGAATTGCCTGAACGACTATGTCGTAACTGAAATGCCTAAGGCCATGGATATCCAAATTTGAATCAATTATAACTGACGAGTTATAATAAAGCAGCGGATTATTACACATCAAATAAGTTTTATGATAATACAATTTACATATCCCAGAGTAGTCTAACTTCTAAATATCATAACATTAGTAACTAAGGTAAAACATTTAAGGTAAATACTTTAATGTATGTATATTAGCATAATACAACCAACTATACGAATTAATACTTTAATAGTGTTTGTTTTAGTCAGATAGAAAAATGAAAATGTATCATACAGAGAGTGAAGTAAAAAGACAATAACAATGACTCCGCTATCTATATGTCTATATTACTTTATATTTTTTTTTATAAATTATAAATCTAGTCTCTTTGACATAATCTAACCACATAGTGTAGTTTCGTCCCTCATTATAATTCCAATCAAATTTAACAACTACCATCTGGTTTCATACGCGTTATTAACTTCTGTGTAGTAAAGATTAACCCAAGTTTTAAATTTAATCTTTGTATCCGAATTATTATATAGTTCGATGTGGTTTATAGGTTTCAAATTGGATGCTTACATAAAGGAATATGAGATTATAACAATTTATATTTTTTTTTTCTTTTTTAAATTAGACGCATAAATTCGGGTATCAAAACATACTCGGATATTTTATATCTTTGATAGCAGTGATTAAAGGTTTTATTCACCACTCCTTTAATAATACATAGATAAAATGTATTTTATTTTTTCACTCTGAAACATAAATGTAATAGTGACTTATAGATGCAATTACAATATATATATATATATATATATATATATATATATATATATATATATATATATATATATATATGAACGACAATTTTCAATTATAACCAAATAAATTTTGTCAATTTTAGTCTGGGATATAGTTAACATAAATACATTTGTTAAAATATGTTTTACTCATTTTACGACATCTAATAAATGTAAGTAATTTAAAATTACAACAAATTAGTTCATATTATAGAAAATTAGTAACAACAGTAATTAAATATTCTTGACAACATGTTACGGGACGTCCATAATTTGAACGCGTTTTTTTTTTTTTAATTAAAGGTTTGCTAATTTTTCTACGTAAAGAGTAATAAAATAATTGTTTATAACACTTTTGAGGATTGTAGATCTCCTTATTTTTTTTCAATCTTAGTGTCGTTAAGACACACACTGTAGTCATCAATACCGGTTGTAAATTGTAAGGTAATTCCCAACTCCCTAAACTCATATTTCCTTTTTAAAATATTATGAATATATATAAACATATAAATAAATTGTTTATTTTTTTTTTATTGTAGATAGTATTAAAATCACTTGATATCTCTATTTATTTTGTTAAATTAAATGGACATTCTAGTGTAAATATGTTTTAAAAATATTAACTCTTCAAACAAACAATTAAACAGGAAACTCAACATAACGGAGACCTAAAAATTAAGAATGTAGGCTACTACATAATAATAATTTATAATTAACAATATGTAATGTAAGTTATTTAGGCGTAATTTGAACTAACTAGTTGCTAAAAGCTACATTTAGTATATCACCTTAAATTAGCTACACTTAGCTTTTACACCTGGCACCAAATATCAGGTTGTGTACATGACAGGTGGCTACACCCTGTCTGGGATAATAGCTAACCCACTGTGAGGGATTAATACCTGGGGTTTGGGGTTATTACAATTTTCATATTACATGTTAAAAATTGAATATTTTACTCAGTCAGTTTGTTCTTATGACCAAAGCTAAATTTTTATTAGGTTTGTTGCTCATGTGAAATGTAACTTACATAATTATTAATTTACAGTTAAAATAAAAAAAACTATCATAATTTATATTGATAGAGTAAATAAATTATTGATGTAGATAGATTTTCTATCATTCTCAATGTCATTCGTTATTCAATTATTGTAAATGAAGGAATTGTTTATGATAATTTAAACATATCTTATTTAAATGAATTTGTAAAACATAAAAAACTTAAATGAATTAAACAATACAATGTCAAAAGAGAGATAAGAAAACAGTTAATAAGTCAAGCTTGATAACAACTAATTGTAGAATTTACAAATATAAAGTAACTTTTTTCTTTTTTTTTTTTTTTTATGTATGCATTTTTTTTTTAGAAATTAACCTTTAACTCTGGATAATGAAAGGAAGACAATTTTCAAAATTACATTAGTTCACACACGTGTTCTATATTGTTTTACTATATAATGTCTCACGTGTTTTATTAATTGAATTTAATCGTTTATAAAATTCACCACCTTTTTGCTGTCACTTTATAGAAAAAAGTGACTTTAAATATGCCGCAAAATAAAAGTTTTACAAACATAGCGCTAACTTTCACACATATTCATACTCGAATTTTAAAGGAAAAAACCTATTTCTTCACATTGTATAGACAATTCTGACAAGTGATGCGTACAATGCACTTTATTGTTTTCAGGAGTCACACAAATTTTATTTTACATTTTATATAAAGTATTTGTGTGTGTCATGTATATTATCAAATTTTTAAATATCTGTTTTGACAGATTGTTTTAAATATTGTACCTATATGGATGACGTATATCTTAATGTCTATTTCGGAAAAAAATATTTCAAGCAAATACGTTTTCGTTCTAGAAGTAATAGAACATATATTAGTAAAATTGTACGAAACTTTCAGCGAGATTTTATACAATTTGTATTCATAGCATTTTAAACTATACAAACGTCATTAAAAAATATTTTACAAATTATTCAAGATTTATCAGTCTATTTAAGAATCAATTTAAAATTAAATGTATTCCTATATTTTACTCAATTGAATAATAACAACAATCAATTATATAATTGTATTTTTTATAATTTGTATTACAATAACTTGTATTATTTATTATGACAACGAAACACATCAAATTAAACTTTTAAAATATATATCAGTTCTTAAATAGTTTATTCCCTTTATCTAGAAGCTGGAGAAAAATTAATTAAATTATTATTATATATATATAACACTGTTATTATACCGGGGCAACAAAAACAAATATCATAATTCACATTTTTTGCGTTTTGGTCTGCTGGTATTAATTATTTATTTACATTTGTAGACGTCAATAGGAGGAGTTTTTGATTATCAGCAGCAGCTGTTTGGCTACTGACAGTATAGAGGAACCAACACATCAACTATTTGATCCATATGAAACACGTTTGAAGTATTTGACATCTACTGCGGTACACATATACCTATGTGGTGTTTGTGATCAATATTATTTTCATTAATTTGGTCTATAGTGTAGATCGAATTATAGTATTATTATTGTCAAGCTCGAAAATTCCACCGGTGAGGACAGAAATAGCGGTTGCTAATATAAAGGTAAATATATCACAATACAGACAATTGAGTTGAAATTAATCAACATAAGCTCTCGTCCAACAGGAATACTACAAGTTCATTCCCTTCAGTGAGGTTTTATAATAACGAAAAAATTTGTTAAATTTCTGTATATAATCAAACTCTATAACAGACAGTTTACTTAAACCAGTTGATTATTTTTTTATTTATTTACATTTACTGATATGTTCACAAAACTGAAAGTCTAAAAGAGAACAAATTAAATTTCAAGAATTCATACACACTGAGAGCATTTTATACGTGAAATAATTTTTTCTAAGGATAAATAAAAACAACGATTACAAAATAGCAAACAGTTTTTAATATGTCTATTATATGATTGGTTTTATGTAAACATGCCTTTGTTTGGTTTAAGAAAGGCAAAACTATAATCCAAATCTAAAAATATTCTGCAAGGTAGTTTGAAAACATCGATATCCATTGTTTTAGTAACCCGTTCAAATAATTTAGATGATATTTATGTAATAACTAGATGTCAGGATGTAAATGGCCATAAAAAGTCGACTACTTCAAGAGGCACAAATAAAGTGGAACATAACTTAAATTAGCTTAACGTTTTTCTCTTTTTCCAGTGATTTGCTGAAAAGATATTTATTCAATTTAATTTTAACACTAACACGTGTACAATAAACACACAGTCTAGAGGAATATCGTAATACCTAACATGTTTATCTTCAGTTCGAATGAAATTGGAGTTCCTCTAAACTCATTTTCTTTAAAGTGTAAATTGAATGCATAAACATTATAATTACACAAGAACTTTAAATTTAAACCAGCGAGGCCCAAAGTTTTACCTAAGTACGAACTAATTATTATTATTATTATTATTATTATTATTATTTGTTTACAATATAATAACGCGTTTTTTCATAAAGAGTAATGGATTATTTTGTTAGCGCTAAAAACTAAATACAAATAAAATAAAAAATAATAAATAAAAGTGTTTTATGAGCCAATATATTGAGTGTAATATATATTTACAATTAATAACGGCTTTATCTCTGTAAATAAATTAAATACATTTCCTCTAATTTGTTATTTAGAAAGCACGTAATGCAAATAAACAAAGCAATAAATAAGTATGCGAAATATGCGGTATAAATTGTTAACAACTTCTGTAGAATAGATTGATTGTATGATGAATAGACAGATGTGATGAACTACACTTTCGTTATTACTTTCAAATTATACAAATTGTAATAACATTATATCTTATACATACAATTTTATATCTAACCCTATTTAAACATTGACAAATGAATTAGTTTAGGAATATATTTTTATGTATGTGTATTGAATGTTGTTGTGAAAAATAAATATATTTATAGTTTCCGCCATCATTAAAAAAAATGTACGTTTATTACTTGTATGTTTTTTTTTTTTTAATTTTCTTATAAAACTAGTTAATTTAGAAATTTGTATACACTTTACATCAGTCACAATACTTTATTTAAAATACAAATTGTTTTTTTTAAACATTTTAAAAATAATAATCGCCATAATTTCTGCAGATAAATGTTTGTAGTTAGAAAGTTTATGTCGGAACTTTCCTGTTAGAAAATGATTGATCGCTTCCATTCCATTTAGTCCAAGAAATTTAGCAGAAGTTTTGAAAGCTCATCCATGCATTAAAAGGAGGAAGTGGCGTGTTCTGTATTGTGTTGGTATCTTTTATTTGACTGTATTCTTTGCACTGAGTGGTAGAAAGGAAAGCATTAAACTCGCCCGTCTGTTCATCTACAGAAAATACATTTTCCACTAAAGCATAAAAAGATTTAATTTAACGCTCAAATTTATATAACTTTAATAATAAATCGAAATGTCATTTATTAAACCCAAAGACAATTGAGAAACATAAATAAATATTAGTCTAATACTTGCACTCTGTAATTTCATCAAAGTTTATAGTTAAAGATACAAAATAGAAAATCCTATGAAAATAAAATTTTTTGCAAAAGAGCAAATCGAAATATTAACACTGAGAGGAGTATGACTTTAAAGTATATGACCATAATAAACCATAAAAAAAAAGAAAAAACATTGTAAACCAGCTTATTATTGTAAACAAAATTTAGGAAAGATGTTGGTAAATTCCAAAGATAATATAGAAAAAATGCAAAAAAGTGGTGTGTACAAACTGACATGTAGTATTTGTAATGCTGTTTATGTTGGCCAAACAGGCAGTTTTAAGTGTAGGTTAGGTGAGCATGAAAGGAGTTGGCGGTTAGGTTATAATGATTCTAGTTTTTCTAACCATTTAAAAAATCATGCATTGACAGATTTTTATTCTAATGTTAATTTTGAAATTTTACATGTTAACGTAAAAAGTAGAAAATTAAATGTTTTGGAAATTTTATAAATTAAGAGACTTTTGTGTAATGATGAAAATCTAGTTTTAAATGAACAAACGGAATTTTTGTCATTTTCTCCTTTACTTCAACCTCTATTTAAGGTTGGTTAATACCTGTGTGAATGACCTGTGGGGTTTTTCCCCTGGGTCTTTGTGCTTTGTTTGTTAACGGGGATTTTCCTGCCTTTCTCTACCTTTTATAATAGTTTTGTTGTGCTTTGTATTTAGTCTTGTAAGAGCCTCGTCAATGCCGTAACTGGCGAAATCATGGTCGGCTAGACCAAATAAATTATAGAATTTTTACAAAAGAAAAATTGTGTTTTATTTGTTAAAATGGAATTCTATCAAGTACCGTCGGTCATCAGTGTAAACACCATAATAAACATTTAAAAATATATTTCTTTATTTTTTGCATATTTGTTCTTTATAATTCATTTAATGAGAATATTCTAACTTGTCTGGTATTGCGTAATATTTCTGGTTTATTTTCGTTTTCGTGTACAGTTACAAATAACCAGAAAAAGGTTCAAATGTGTGTTGCCAAAATATTCTCAATTTAAAGAAAGTGCACAAACCGGTTTTACCGTGCATTTGACAGTTATTTCAAGACGTCCTAAATGTGTTAGTTATTTATTTTCTAAAATTGTTAGGCCTACAGTTTTATATTTTTAAATCTATTATTTAATGAAATATTATAAATAGTGTTTTATAATTGTGTAAGTTAACAAGAAAGTAAAATAACATTCACGTAATAGTATACGTGAATCATGAGCAGAAATGAGTACACATTTATCCATTTTTCGATTCCTACTGGCCCGTGTTAGTTGAACTATATATATGCATACACTTCCAGTAATCATTTTTTCAAAGGTGACTTAACTGCGGTGTCTGCGTCACAGGGCTAATTGCAAATGTTTTCCTTTGATGCTTTTCCCATTATACATAACACGAACATAAAACAAATAATTTTAAAACTGATAACTCCGCTGGAGTGTTTGTCAATGCTTCGTGTACAGGTTGAGATATATAAACATGATGAGTGAGTTATCTGTTCTATACGGATATTGTTAGTTGTCTACATTTTAGTCTTCAAACATTATACTATAAATAATAGGATTTAGTTTGAAGATTAGGCATAAAACGATATGTGGTTAGGAAAAAATTTCTATGTGATATATTTCAATGACATTAATTTCTCGACTTTTCCTGAAATAAATTATTGTTACTTCTATTTTTGAGTGTATCTGATTGTAGATTTTATTTGTACTTTTACTTTTCAAATGTTCTTTGTCTACCAATTTGTCTTTTAAAATTTCGAACCTGGCTACAATTAAATGCATTTATTCTGTTATTGTCAGCCTGTGGTTACAACATACACAACCTAACTAGCAAAGTAATCAATATTAAAAGTCCGCTTAACCGTACCAAAAGTAATAAAAGACGAAATTCAGAACTTACCTAACAGATAATTAATAATAATAAAGGCAATATTAAATCACGAGCAAGCCAATCTAAAACCCAATAAGGACCTCATAATATTAACGTAAATAAACTAAACGTTTAATCAAATAACCTAAATGTTACAAAAGGTGAAAAAAGCAACGCAATAGTCATAACCGCCGAATTAAAGGATATCAAAAAATTACATGATTGCGTTATGAACAAAAAAAAAGTAAAAACAACATTATAAAAATTTTTTTTTTATATGATTCTAACATGAATTGAAAAATTGTAAACACCTGCCTTGTAATCAAGAAGCACAACAGGTTAAAATGATAAAACCACACACCCCTTCCTTCAATGAAATTCAAAATGTTCATAAAAGAAATATGCTGAAAAGAACCTTCTTATATTTTACAACTTCAAAATTGGTACAAAATCAACAAAAAATAAGAACAAAACATAAAGTCTTTAACAAAGCCTAATATTATTAACAACCAAAATTATTATTTAATGAATTAAGTCATTATTGAACCAAATTATTAATTATTAATAATTATTAATTAAGTCATTATTGAACCAAATCAAGTCCACATGTCATTAAACGTTACCCACATTATTTCATCTTTTGAAACAAAAAATGTCCTTACAAAAATTAGAAAAGAAAGGAAGATTTAAGCCTACTGAAATTGACAAAATAATTTTAGTAACAAGAGTAATCATGAAACATAACTAATGTATGTTTATTTGGAAATATTACGTATAACAACATGGCTTAAAACTGGGATCCCCTTTTTTAGTATCCATTCTGAAATATTTTTATACCATTTAGATAATAAGCTCATTTTGTCAGACAATAACAAATAATTATGTATATAAGACGTGATATTACTTTAACGACATAATATGTCTCTACACAGGCAACAAAGATAGATAAACATGTTCACCAAATATTTAAATAGTTTAAACATTGTCATTAAATTCACTCTCTAAACTGATAATACATAGTAATAAACTCGTTCAAAATAAAACGTTGACCAAACGTCTTTTATCAGATAAAATATCAAACTTTATTTATTATATATATACAGACAAAAAACATACCTAGACACATCATGATTATACAGCTGAACTGGATGCAACTTAATGCTTCTCATAAGGAAACAAATATCAAGCTGAAATTATAAACTAAAATATAGAAAACCAAACTATCAAGGAAAAAAGTAAAAAAAAGAAGAAATAATCAGACGCAAAAATATCTAACTATACTCAGTACCTTCAAATATTGAATAAATATCAATCTTCTCCTGATGCAATAGTAGAGAGATTATATAGAGAGATGCAATAGTAAAGGAGAAGATTGATTGTAACACTAATGCAGAAAGGAAATTTCCTTACATAAATCTAAACATAACACTATCACCAAGTTAATTCAAAGAAATATGCTACCTAGTAAAGAACATCTGACTATAAACTACTACAGGATTTTATTGGATAAAATTAATGTCGATTTAAGTGATAGATTAAAAAGTTATTAACGGGAATATTGATAGTAATAATAAAAGGACGAATGAAAATCGCAGGACATAATGATATGGCTTTTTTGGTTAACCTACTTTCTATGAATGGATCGGGAATTCAGAAACAACTAAAACAGGAGACAGGTGATGGGAAGGAGGATACTACAGCATATTCCTGTTAATTAGGTAACTACGTTATGGATAATTTAGAGGGAGTAGAATGGTTGTCGTAGAACGAAGATAATGTTTAAAGGTTACGACTCGAAACATGTTCTAACTAAACTTAAATGTTAGATATATTTCATTCTTTTTCGAGTTAATTTGTTCATATTATACTGTAAAGTAAAACTATTTATTATAATCTATATATCGGTCTAGATAATGTAAACAACCATAGTAAGCAATTATTAATTTAAAATAAAATATTGTAAATGTAAATACTAAAAATTATAATTGGTTCACACGTTTTAAACTATTTTATCGTGTAGCTTTATTAGGTCAAATTTTTACCCAGAATAGTAGCAGATGAATATATTTAATTCTCGACTAGATTTTCAAAAATTGTTCGAAGTTCATTTCGAATTCTAAGCACATGTAAGCCAACCAGTTTAAGAACATAACTTGAATTTTTCATAATATTAAATTGGATATTTTAAAGGGTATGAATTTGCAGTACTTCCCATTGTTGAATGTTTTGATAAAATATACACAGTTTGGCTGCCTATGTTTATGAGTGATTGAAAATCAGATTACGAATGAGTTTCAGATCCTTATCCGGAAGTACTCTTAGACAGTTTAGAATATTTAACCATATAATATGTGTTTAATTTAGCAATATTCTATTTCTATTTCGCATTTATTCATATTACGAAACCATTCTGGGTAATGCATTAATTTAAATTTTTTATTATTTCCTTGTATGTAACAGCACACAGGAAAGAATAAAATATATGTATTATGGGATGACCTTTGTAGGACCTTTAGCTAGTGACTCGCAGATAAGACAGATGTTTATGACACTACTATTAATTTTAGGCACACACTAAATACTTTGGCACGTTGAACAAAATTATAATGTTATCATGTTGTGAATATTTTAACTTTATTGCTTAGTATTAAATTTTTACTAAGAAAAGGTAATTTGTTTTAAACAAATTAAGGTATATACTAATTTGAAGCCAATATTATTGAACAAGCTTGTGAAAATTAAGTAATGTTCTAAATGATGAGGGACAATTCGCCATTCTTCCAATAGAGATGTGAGAGGTTTGTGTGGGTGTGCGCAATTACATGTATATATATATATATTTTATTAACTGCAGTTTAGTTGTATTTTATTAAGTACTTTATTATTTGATTTAACTTGAAATCTATAGGTTATAAAATATCGATTTATTTTTCAATTTATTATGATAACAGACGTTATCACGAGTTTTCAATCAACCCAGCAGACGGACTTGGTGAATAATTGATGAACAAGTAATAAGTAATATTTGTTATTATTATTATATGTTGCTTTTCCGCCATTATTCTCGTTATTATGCGTCACAAAAAATATTAAGATTTGATTTTATTAAAGGAGTTTGAAAGGGATTCTAACACATGTCTCTCTATCTATACTATACATTCTTCCTAGAGGTTGTGTAGGGAAATAAATAACAATGGCCTCAAGAAATAATTTGTATCTTTGAGGTTGTGTAATAGGGTCCTTGAAAGTGATGAATTGCTGCAGTGTAGGAGGCAGAGTAAACAATCTATTTATCCTGTGTAAGGACATTGTGTGTTAAGGATTCATTTATCTTGGTTCTACTGCGACACAATACGGATTTACAAACGTGCACAAAATTATATACGAACTATCAAGTTAACTATGGAAGTCCTTAAGATAATTTACAATCTTTTTTAAAAGATATCTATTTTCCATGCTGTACGTAATAGAACATATTTCACTCTATATGTTGACTTTCTATTCTTGAGTTTTATGTATTTAAAAATCAAAACAGACTTATAGCTACGAAGATTCACAAAGAAAATTTAGTAAAATAGTGGAAGTATCAACAATTTAGGTTTATATTTATTTATTTTCAATGTTGATAAAATTCAATAAATAATTTCAAAATAGAAGCAAATATAAATAATACATTCGAACACAATGTTTCGTGTCTATTAGAAGCAGTTATAACGTTTTTTGTTAGAAAAAAAAATTAGCTAATAATATGATTAAATAAAAAATAGTAGCTATTTATGTTCAGAGACATAACCTCGGAATGACTAATCTTAATGAGTTCATTGATTGGCATGCGATTTATTCAGGCTTTAATGTTTATAATCTCTACTCCGTCAATCGATAGCATTAGGTGAGTGTGTGGATGATTTATATTTCGTGTTTAGTAATACAATTTAACAAATTATAAAAATCACACATGACCATATAAAATAATTGTACAAGTGTAAAGAAAATTAACTGAAATCTATACCAACATTTGATAATCCCTCATGAAATAATTCTATAATGTAACTAAAATAAAACTAGAGCCAATATAAATACATTGGTAAACAAATCGTCAAACTTTTGCTAATTTTAACAGCCGTTTCATAACATAATTCTGTGGTACGTAGGATTTTAAATTAAATTAAAATTTATTAAATGTAGCTAAACAAGTATCGTTAGCTCTTAAAATAGTAAAGCACTTTTTGAACGTAATCACTAAAACTCAACTTAGTTTTATTATATTTGTTGGGTTACCGCATTTCCGATAACAAATACTTAGGTAATTCTATTATAGATAAAGCTATCTTAGTGGCAAACCTTTTAACTTTGTAAACAGTGATCTTGTTGGGTAGATTTGATAGTTCTAGAAATGATTCTCACAAAACATTAATATTTACTAAAACTGAATTCAGATTTGAAACTTATGCACCCCTATAACAAAAAACTAATCTACTTTCCACGATAGATAAATACAATTGTCTGAACATCATTAATGAACTAATGCTTCTCGATTGTGTAAAATTATGTTGCAATATGTAAAATTTATTTTTTAATATGGATATTCGTAGTTTTCAAGTTAAAGGCATCATCCGAAAACCTTGTAAAAATTTATTGTAAAACTCATTTAATTAAATAACATTTAAGTTATTTTATTGAGTGTTTGTTTTAAGATAATTATATAAATATTGGTTAATACTAAGAACATTTAAAAAATTTAACTAGTTAAAGAATGTTTGATTTTTATAGTTTTTTTTCCTTTTTTTTTTAAACATTTTTGTTTTGTTTGAAAAACCGATGCTACGAGTTTTTCTATACTTCTACACTTCAATTACATCCCCTTTCTTGTGTATTTGCCAACCGTTGACTTTAACGTTTCAGGAAACTCCCCACTTTCAAAGGAGAGACGCTACACGACTGAATACTCTCTTATCAAGAATATTTGTAAAATTGTATAACCCAGGCGTCCTAATTACTTTTCATTTATTTAATTGTGTATTCAACCTCCTACACGATACTACGGTAAATGTTTTTGAATTTTATTAGTAATGATTGTTACAGTATTTTGAATACTTTGATTTGTATGTATATTTAAAATCATAATATGTATCCAAAATATCCAGCTATAAATAATAAATAATTATAAAAGGTATTATATAATATATCTTGATTAAACTTAAATACCATTTATTTTTAAACTATCTACTGCTGGCATATTTTTATCCTAACTGATACAATCTGTCCGATTACATTCCACTATGACTTAAAATCACCATTATAGTTATTAAAACATGTCATAATACCTATGTTTACTATTTATTTAATAACCATTCAAATTCCATTTAAAGGATTCATAGTGTGATTTAAAAAAAATGTATTTTAATAATGGTTTAATGAAATATGTTTCTTCTTTTTGTAACTACGTCATGTGAAATATGGTCCTTAGTCCCAAATAGTGACATTTAATTTTCTAGAAAGAATCAATTGTAAACAAATTACCTACATTAATTTTATTTTTATGTCTGTCAAGTGATGTATCTACAACAAAGCCGACAAACATCAGGAACAAGCTATATACATATATATATATATATATATATATATATATATATATATATATATATATATATATATATATATATATATATATAATTATTTATAAAAATGCATTGTGAAAAAAATTAAAATTTTGTTAGAACGATTTTATAAAATAGATTTTATTTACATAATAAAATTTACTTGTTAAAAACTCTTTGTAAATCAAAAATCAAAGAGTAAATCATTAAATCATAATTAAAAAGAAAAGATATTAAATATCTATATTACAGGTTGGTGTGTTTTGATTTTAAAATTTGTCCTGGTTAAAAATTACAATTTCAAACATTCCAAAGCTTCCCACGCTTTGTGATAGCTTACTCCAAGAAGTTTATTCCAAGACAGTGATACATTGCGCAATGTGATAGAGATGGGTTTCGCTATTGCATGTTTCAACTGAAGCAATTTATACTAAAAAATAAATTATGATTGCGTAGCTACCCCAGTTGGAATAATATGAAATGTTGGGTAAATTTGTGTTATTAAAATATGTCTTAATTTATTATTTTTCTACTTGAAAATATCCATTGTTCTAAAATAAATTCAAGATTAGAACAAAATTGTGGTCGTATAATAGTAACTAGTAATATTTAGAATAATTGTAAATAAAATCGAATACTAATATTCTAATTACATTCGTATGCATATTTTTAAGTATAACATAGTTTATTTATTGTTTTTGTTCCATGTTAATATACGTTACATTGATTTAAACATATTTGATTAGTAAACTGTGATTCCTAATTATCTCATCGTGCAGTTATTACCAATTCGTTTTCCTAATTTGTAATTTGTATAATCTTACTAAATACATTATTATTATATTCCATAATAATTATTTGTTATTATTAGTACATGTTTCAAATCCAATCTATTATGCTTATCTGAAATGAAAGTTACTCTACTAAAATTAATGAATCGGTTTTCACTTTAAAATATAACCTGTCACTCGCGTCGATTGTCTAATCTTAAGCAGTTACGAATAAGATCGATGTTTGCGGAGAGAACTTGTTAACAAATTGAGGCAAGACTGAATCATTTAGGTCAGAACTATAATCGTTCACTGATGAGTCTACAGTTTTTTTAACTGATAGCACATTTTTTGAGGAACACATTAAAAAAAAATCGTTTACAGTTTTATCTGCATAAATATTAGTTATATATTAGAGGGAGAATAGCATACTATAATGCTGTTTTATATTCATAACTGAATTTTTAATAAAACTCAATTTAAACTAATAGTGAATTTATTATAAATTCAACTAAAAACCGACAAGGTCAGCTGGCTACAAAATATAGTCTATAAGATATTCTGAAACAACTTTGTGGTTAAAATAATTATAAGATACAGGACAATAACTAGAATTCTATATTATGCTATTACAGATTTTTGAAAATATATCGGCCAATCACTGTAAATGATAAATTTTACTTAAACATACGAATTTTAAAATATATGTATATAATAAAATGAGGGATGTTATTTGCTAGGTAGAGGCTTCTAATTAATTCTGCAAGTTCTAATTTCTACTAATTTTGAGCAAGGTATTTAAGATGCACAATTCAATTACAAATTTGAATCAAGTCTTTAAATTGTCTTTACATTTTCAAAAATATGATATAAAAAATAAATGATATAATGAAACTCAAAAGATATGTTATAATTGTAACTGATAAAATTTCAAAATTATAAATATTATGGTATTTCAACATCACATTTCCCTATATTAGAACATCCACTGTTCCTTAATATCACACTTTCTCCTCTCGGGATAATAAATAATTTCATCTACTCCTTATGCCCTGTGATGAATATCTAATGGTTGGAATGGACAATATTTACATTACATACACGATGTTGAAATAAATACAATAACCTTCGAAAATATAAATTTAATATATAAATTGAATTTATGCAGCTTACAGTATACGTTCAAAAGTGATCTGAAATGAATTACTTTTGTATTGCTCTTGCTGAGAATATCCTGTGAAATCACATATGCATGCCTTATATAATTCTTTCCTGCTCGTTAAAATTAGGGTTTACAAATCCCTAACCTGCAAGGAAAAGCTGTTTAAAAAAAAAATTCAATTAACTTTTTCTTATTGTTCATTGTAAAAATACCTTGTAATATATATATATATATATATATATATATATATATATATTAGATTGATAGATAATTGGTAATCAGGTGTTTCAATATTGATAACAATATGTAGTAAAGTATGATTACACTAGAAAGCAAAGCTGTTTTTTGTAATTAATTAAGTAAAACTGAATTATTTAAAGTAAAGCCTACGTACATTAAAAACAAATTATAATCAAGTATTAATGAACACAAAATTCGATTATTCTATAATAAATATTGTTAGAGGCAAAACAAAATTGTTTTTAAAGTCGTACTATATTGCAAAAAGTTTATATGTAAACAAATGAAAAATACTGTTTTCAGAATTTAGTTTCAATTAGAGCTTAAAGTGAAATATTTTGAAATATTCTTTTCATAAACTCAGGGGAACACAGGATAAATAACACAGCCAGCGAATAAGTAGATACTAGTTCCTTCTTTGAGCTACATGAAGGATGACATCTTTTTGTTCTATTAATTGTTTCATGTGAAGATTCACGTAATTTTAATGGTGTGAGTATGTGAGATTTCCAATTTGGATTGTACTTTGGGTAAACCACCGGGACAACTAGTCTTTGCCTGATTGTATACAGTACTTACGAAACTCTTAACATTTTCCTGACGGAAGATTTTGTGATCAATTCTTGAGATTATAGAATACTTGTGGAGTACTAATGCATTTACAATTGAAGTGTGTAAAAATTAATGACAGTAGTGTATTCTTGTGGATCATAAAAGTTAGTTAAAATGTGTACGGCCTAGTTTTCTGTTCATTTGATAGCAACTACATTTTAACCACTTATAAACTACTCATACCCTCCCCTAGCCTTCTCTACGGCAAATGTATATTGTGGTAAGTGTTTTCCGTCGGTGTTAGCAGTACCGCCTAAGTTTACTTCCGTAAGGAAATATCTGACAAGAAAGTTCTCAATATAATCACACATTGGTGTTTCCGAGGTCATATTGCCTTTCATCTCCAACTTTGCTAGTACATAAATTTCAAATTTAATATGTTAAAAAGATGTATCACAAAGCATCTATAATTTTTAGCCACCTTGGCTTTAGACAATTTCTGCCTTTAACATTTATCATCGATTAGTCTATAGTTAATACTGGATGTCCTGGATGAAAGAATTTACCGAGTTCATCATTTAATACAATTTGGGCATTAGTTTGTTATCATTTAGACAGATTTTACCAAATAGCCAGCTAAATCTATTAAATGAGATTAACTTGTTTCTGAAAGACTCATTCAAAACAGAACTCTAACAAAGTTTCAAATTGAATAGCACAGTGAATTTAAAACATTTTCAACTAAAGCCGTTCCTTTTAGAAGTCTACAAACTCACTTTATGGTTCCATGTTTTAAAACAAAATCAATACATTTAAAGCTCTGAGTTAAGAATACAATGTGTTGTGTTATGGTTAGTGAATTCATGGTTTATGTTTATTTTGTACATTATTCTATTTATTTTAATGAAATAACGGACTGCCACGAACAAAATATCCAAGTATGGATAGTTTTCGAAACACACAAGAAACAAAAGAACGAAGTTGCAAGAAAATCGTAAAAGATATAATATTTTATAATTATTATTGAAATAAAATACTTTTAGATATAAAAAAAATTGAATTTCGGCCCAAAGAAATAGTCATACATAATTAATTTTAAATCGTCTCAGTTTATTGAATATATAACTTAAATTAATATACAAAGATAATTTAAACATTTTATATCACTGAAAATTTAAATGAGTATTATAATGTGTTCATGACCAACTATTGGCTATTTATTAATTCGCAAAATCATTAAATAGAGTAACCATCATTTCGGACATTGTTTGCCACATTTGATTATGTCATGTTTCGAAAATACTTCCCTTTGTATTAAATATTACAATTACATAAAACTAAATTGCAAGACAAAATTAAAGCAACAACAAAATATCTGCACATGGTCTACATTTATAGGGATAAATAATAATTCTAGACCCTATTTTGAACTCGATTATTTACGATTTTTTAATAAATATACACTTGTGATTATTTTGGATAACAATTTATGTTATAAGCTACAGCGTAATTTGTTTGTGTACTATGTTGAATAGTCATGGTTCAATTAACAGTTATACCCAATAACTTTAAAAAAACAGCACATTATTTGGTGTATTGAACTACTAACACATAGTAATGTTACTAAATAAATCGAGTTCGGTTGATAAGATTACATGTTTTAGATAAATTGTCATCTGAAACTGTAACATATTTTCTAATAATGGAAGACTCAATAAAACACATCATTTAAATAGTTACTTTATAAAATTATGAAATAATCAAAATTAAAAATTAAAACTCCTTAATTTTTATTTATTGTAGACGATCTGCTATGTGTGGGTTTAATTTAATGTGGAGTGAGTGAAAGGAACATCTTAAGCATTTTTAATGTCAGTCTACCTGTCTATCAACTCTCTCAGTCAACCAATGTTTCTCGTAACTCGTAAACAAAATTTTCATGATATTTGTCAATGAATTTCAAATGATTAAAAAAAACTGCTCAAAATTTGTAAATATATTTATTACAACTAACTTGATTACGATTTTAAAAGCCTCTCTTATTTTAAAAGCACTGCAACTCTCAGAAACAAAAATGTCAGTTCAGTAATTATTGGTAAATTATAGTCATTATATTTAATAAATAAAGCAGGTATATATAATATGGTTGTAGTAATGTAAGCAAAATGTAGATGAACATGAAACTTAGTATCATGTATCTAATACCAGAAGTCGCAAAGTAATGTTGATATTGTTGCCCGTTTGAATTTTTTTCCATTTTTTTCCAATATTAGAATATTTAAAATATTCGAATTCTATCTCCAATATCTTTCTGAAAGTTGGAATACATTTTCTTTACGAGTTCCGAGGACCACAACTTGAGCTATAGAACATTTATCTAAAAGCATGTTTCTTGTACCTAATAAAAATGGTATATCTCAATAGAAATATTATAAAAATAACAATAACACTGCTTGTATGATACCTATTATCTGTGATATGTTTGATGTATGTTAAGAATGCAGCTAAATATAATAAATTTTACTGACTTGAAATATTTAACGAATAATAATCGGATTCTAAATTTTTTTCATTTAATTAAATTTATTGTCATTCAAAATTACTTTAAGATCACAAATAATACTCAAACTTTCTCAATACCCAATCTCATCGTAGCTATTACGTTTTAATTATAGCGAACACATTTGTATGTTTACTATCTAAGCTTATTCATCCCCGATATGTTTTTATATAGTTCCCACTAGCTTTATTTAATAGATCTTTAAATCGATCAAAATATAAAATACTATGTATGCTGTCTTAAACTTGTACAATTATGATTTTTGTGTTCGAGCGTCAGTAAAATATGAATGCCTTAAAATATTTTTTAAGCTACTCCTTTTATTTAAATTTAAATGTTACATGCGCTACCTTCAAATATGTTTTGCATACAAATGAATAGATAATAATAATATACCAAATTACAAGACATTGATTACCAATTTCTGGGCACTTACATAAACATGGCATAATTGGAAATACTCTGTTTCTTCTGATGTTTCAGAAACTACTCTTAGTATAATTTGTCTGATAGTTTTATTTAATGGAAATATGTGTTTCTATGTCGTCTAATATGTCTACTTGTATATTAAAAAAATAAAAATATTCGTTTCAACTCTAATTAAATATGTTCAATTTGGCACAGTGTTTACTTAACATTAACAATACATCAGAAGAAAAAAACTTACCCCGACTTATCACCACTAGGTGGTAGAAATTCGTTAAATATGAAATATAATTTGTAAATATAATTGAAGATATCGAAGTTAGTTTTTTTCTCAATCAAAGAGACGAAAAAATTACGGCTTTGTATTGGATATGCCATGGCAGAGGTTTATGCATTTTTATTCCAAAAACATGGCAAACATTTAAATAAAACATTGTTTTACACAGAAAATCATCAGGAACCCAAGGTTTATCCCATTTCTGTCTTTCATTTCACCTTTTTATGAACTAGCACACCTGTGTTATATATATATATATATATATATATATATATATATATATTTGAAGTATGTAATGCAGTTATTGTAATGTTCTGTTTGTAAAAACTTTTTGAGTTTACAATTTTCAACCGATATCTGAAATTTGTTTACTAAAGTTGGTATTTCTATTCACTTGAACAAAAAATATTATAAACTGATTTAATTGTAATTCAAAAACTATAAAAGTTATTCATAACATTTGCTATAAATTTATATTTGAAACAATTAAACAATAAATAAAAAATAATATAACATATTTCACAAAAACTACTATTTTATATTCCCTGAAGTAATTCACAGGATCTAGTTTTAATATTAGTAATTCCTCAAAGCATACAGAAATATAAAATATATTTATAGTTAAAGTGCTATGACAATGAAATATATATATATGTGCTATGTCAATATATATATTGACAATGAAAATTTTATTGAGTTATATTATTTTGGAAATAATCTTCAAAAATAGTATAATTGTAAACTAGAAGAGAATTATCATATAACGATATTGTTTTACATCCCTTCTCTAAACAACATTTCTCAAAATGTCATAATTCCTTTTAGAAATAATTCTGAATTGACACATTTTTAATTAAGCAGTTAAACAAAATGACCCGAACTTAATTGAAAATTGTACAATTATATGACTTTGCAATAATTCCGAAGTTTATACAGAATGCAGTTATAATGTAATGGGAATTCTTTTCCCTTTGGCTTTACATATTCTGATGTTGACATTTAACACAAAGGTTGTTTCTTTCAATAAAAATCTCTATTAAATACGTTTCTCATTACATTGCAATAAAATTACTGACACATTATTTCTATTATAAAATTATTATCTATATTTTTTCATTTTCGAACCAAATTGTTTCAGGTACCTTTCTCCAGTGAATCTGAGAGTTATTTTGCATCGTATATATTTAAATGTTATCGTATTTACTACGTAATATATCACGAGAAAAACATTGCTGATGATAGTAAAAATGGTTAGGCTCTCACATACCTTGAAATTGTATAAGGATTTATTAAATTGTAGCAATTAACTTCCCGAAAGTAGGTATTTTTAAATATACTTTAATTGGACATTTGCATCGTTTGTGTTCAAGAACTAATAAATTATGATCAAAATTTATAGACTATTTAATCACGTTATAATGAGAGTTGAATTATACTTTCGAATCTTCGTATATAGGCTAAGTTTTATATACTCACATGATGGCAAATGTCTGAATAAACTATAATAATAATATGAAGAATACTTTATAAAAAATAACTCCTTAAATCAAATATATATATATATATATATATATATATATATATATATATATATATATATAATCACATATTTATATAAATAAAATTTTTTATAAAAACAATTCCAAGAATATAAAGTAACGAAAGAATTTTAATTTTTTGAATTGCAGCCTGTATTTTACACTTTAGTAGAAGGTTTATAACTCTTAAATGCTATTACTATCGTACATAGGCAATGGTTTTATTATTATCAAAGTACTAATTTGAATGAGATAACAAGATCCTCTGGGTGTAGTTAATAAGCAGAATAAAACAATGAATCAGTTCAAAAGATAGAGAGCAGGATGGGAGTATATTACTAAGGCGGATTGGTTTAAAATATACACAGTGTATTGTATCAAACACTAAAAACTACGTTAAAAAACACATAAGAAGAGAACAGTATAAACAAATTATTATATTATCTCATATAAATAACATACCTAAAATGGAATGTTAATAAATAAAATAATATGATTATATAATATCTGTGTGTACGAACTTTTTTCCTGAATTTTCTTATTTAACTTAGGACAACTTATATTTTAGTAAGAAGTGATGACAAAAGAATGATATGATTTTGGCCATAATTTATTTTATAAAATATAATAGAAGTTTTCTAGTTAAAGATATAGCTTACAAAGAGGTAATATAATTATTATTTTGGAAATGTGTTTTGATTGACCAAACTCTGATTACACAAATAATATTTTGCTGTTAAGCGGTTGAGAATAGTTACCTGGCGAAGTAGTCTAACATATAGTAATAACTACAAATTGACCTATTTAGGTTATACTCATATACACTTATACGTGAAAAGGTATCTTATACAATAAGAAGGATCATTAAGAATTCATAAATTGTAAAAAAATTTAACAAATTGTTAAAATATGTATAATTATATTGTATGTATTTCTATGCATATTTATATCGTATTATAACTATTATTATATCGTATTTATACATATATTTTTTTAATTTACAACTTATTTTACTCAATTTTTATATAGCTTTGAGTAGTAAAGTGTAACCTCTAATTCACCTGGTTTTACAGGTTTAGAAACGACAACAATCTTGTTTTAAGAAAGAAAACAAAAACGAGTAAGATTTTTCTATTCGGCACATTCGTAATTAATTGAAGTCTCTCACCAATATATATATATATATATATATATATATATATATATATATATATATATATATATATATATTGTGTGCTTATGATACGAACTATATATTTTAATAACCTGACGTAGTAAGTAAAGTGTAAATACGTAATTCGTAGAACTTTGAGTGTAATTAATGAGAGTGATATAAAATTGTGCTTTATAAACGATCACAAAATATTTGTCTTGTACAGTACATGGTGCTTACTTACATTTAAAACATTACAAGTCTTTATTAAACATTATTATTATTAAACAAGTCTTTATTACAAGGCTTAAAATATATGGTAAAACATTATTTAATTATCTTTATCAAAACATAAATTAGACGTAACGCATATTGTTATGGTATAAGCATGTCTCTCATCTTTACCTGTTATTGCCATGGAATTCAGATTAACTTTTATTATTAACTGTTTCTAACAAACCATGGCAACTCATATCTCCTTATGTTATCTCTGTTTAGTTGATCACAGGCTCTGATTATACTTCATAGGGGATGATGTAGCAGATGTTGCAACCATAAAGTAAAAATGTAGAAATTTAACTGGTTGAAATGTTTGGAATAAATAATTGTAAACAAAGGAAACTGCGAAGAAAGTGTAGTATAAATTTCCTAATCATTTTAAATATATCTATTAAAATATATATTAAATAGATATATATATAATATATATATATATATATATATATAATATAATAATTTATATATATATTATTAATAAAATATATATTATTTATATTTATATTATTAATTATTAATTTTTATATATAATTTATTATATATATATATATATATATATATATATATATATATATATATATATAATTGAGAGAATCATAAAACAATTAGGATTCAATCTCTTTATTCTTGACTATACGAGTTAAAGAATATCCTTCGTATTCGTTATTAAACCATTATATAATAATATCGCAAGCACACATAAATTGCATTACTCTCCTTTTTTTTTTAGCTCTCTTTAAAAATATTAAATTCTTTTCTATATAGACTAATTTATTAACGATAGTGTTGAAAACATGCTGAGTAATTATTTGATGTTTAAAAAAAGGAAGGTTAAAAAAAATAATGTATAAAATAATCATCGCTTGAAAGGATGTCAGGATATGTTGGTTATCAAAACTATTCTAGAACCGCCTAAAAGAAACGAGTCGCAGGTAGCATGCTTTAACAATATTGTGTTTGGGATAATTTGTTTTTCTTTATTTCATTGTTGTGTTAATTAATATATTAACGCTCTACTAAGTCAAATGTTTTGTTATTATTATTTTTACTGTTTTGAATATGCGATGAAACTTGAAAAATCTGTAAGTGTAAAATTTTGTGTTACGTAAAGGATAAATCATTGTTATTGTTAATTGCTTTTAATTATATTAACGTCTAATTTGAAACAAAAAACTGCCTAGGGTTGTGTTTTGCTTTTCTATAATAATAACGAAATCGATGATAATACCCAGTATCGTGACGAGTAATCAGTGGTAAATTAATTAAACTGTGAATCATAAAATTAATCCCAGCTCCATTATATGCAGGTGAAAGGTGTGAATCTTTTTCGTTATCCACCTCTATGTGTTTAAATATTCAGTGAACATTATACTATTGATGTTCTTAGCCTAATTTAAAAGTAAACAAGGGAGGTTTTTATGTTTTCTATTTGTGTGGCAAAATTAATTGATGGATAAAACTTGTTGATATTTTGACAAAAGGAAAAAAAAATTATTAACTATTGCAAAAATGTGAATCAATTACAGAACTATTCATAGAAAATAGTTCATAATTTGATTATCGTTTATATAAAAATAACTCAAGAACAAGTTAGCAAAAACACTGGATAAATTCAGGGTTTTTCATAACTGTACCTTCATCGTAAACATAAACTTTATTATAGAACTCAAAACCATTTTGACACATACACTAATTTATAACTATTACATTATCGCCCTTTTACTATCACTTAAATTTATAGAAATTATAAATATTTTTTCAGGTTTATTGTTCATAATATGGGGACACTTGATAAACAGACACTAACTACATCAAATTAAACTAGGTATTCATTACACATTATTGAAATATGTTGCATTGTTTTCACAAATTCGTAACTGTTCTTTACAAGAAATGACAAAGGAGGCGTTGTTTGCTTGGGGTATAGTAGTAAACATTTTTCAATAATATAGCTTTGACGATTTAATTACCAATACGATAGGCCTATTCTTATTTCCCTTGCTATCCATTTTGATAAATAAATAACCTCGGTAATAACGGTTTAAAGACCATGAGCTTGCTGGTGACTATTGTCACTAAAATTAAAAAAAAAAAAAATTAAAATAAACTTACTTGACGCTAATAATGAGAAATATATCATTCTTTTGTATTTTAAAAATCAAACGAGAACTAAAATCAGTACTAGAACAGCCAATTTCATTTCATGTTGAGTACCGTTTTGATTAAATTGAAGATTATATTCCTTAATCAACCTATGAAATCACAACCTGACATGCTTGAATTAGGTTTTCCTCTTTAAAATTATTTGTATTTTTTACTGCATCAATAAATTTTAATCATTTATAAATTTCACCCCATTCCATTAACTTTTTGAGTATTTATAAAATCGTCCTCCCTCTGAAGTTAATCTCACTGACTACGAGCTTTTCAAATCTCAATGGGGTGAGGGCGAGAAGGGTTGCGGTTGTTAACAAAGGAATTTTACAGTACAAAGTAAAATACGATTGAATGAATAGCCAACAGTATTGAAATATTTCAGCTACATTACAAAAATTGGTTTGCTAGAGCTACAGATGATTACTTGGAAAGAAATAGATATAGATTTTTATAAAAATATATCATATACTCGGAAGTGTGATGTTACCATATCAGTACCTACATATAATTTATATTTCTTTAAAATAATTAACGTAATATAACAGATATGTCAAACAAATCACAAAACAAATATTGAACAAATGTGCACATACATAATGTAATATCAAAGTTAGAAACATCATTATGGTATTTAAAGTACTATCATCTTGTATTGAATGAAGAACAAAATGTGATTTGCTTAATGTCCACACTTTTTAGTCTAGAAATATGTAATGAATAACCTGTTTCTTAGTATTTTAATATGCACTTATTCCCTAGAAACAATATAATTCTGGCGATCACAAATTTGAGTTTCGTCAAGGTGTCTAAGAGATGCTGAGGTGTGCAAGTAGTGGACGATCATTCTGAAACATCCCAAGAAGGTGACCATAGCTATACTCTCCAGTAAGAAGCCATCCACAATATTAACTGTAATGATATTGACTACATATTATAAAAAGTAACTATGTATTTTAACTATAATGTTTATTTTTCATTGTCCGTGAAATGTTGGCTATTTTATAGCATCTTAGCGATGATATAGTTCACATTGTAATAATACATTGTGGTTAAATTTGGGCGAAATAAAAAAGAATTAAGAGAAGTTAATGATTTATTTGAGAAGATATAATAATATACAAGTTATTTATTTACTGGATGCATATATCGGCTATTATACAAAATAAAAACTGAATTAATTTTAACGTTGAGGCTTCTCCGTATGCAGGTATAATTGTAGGGTATATGTATGGTTAATTTGTTCAAAAACATTTATCGTTTTTTTTAAATTTTAAAACCGTAAAATATTCAAATATTGAAAATCTGAACATAATTTCAAGGTGATAAATTTTTTAAACTAAACAATGGGTTTTCTACTTGTGGAAAAAGTAGAAGGTTATAAAACTTCTTTATATAAACAGTTTTGTTTCAAAATTGGATGAACATAATAAACAAGATTTTCGTTTATTCTTTAACGGATTAAATAACGAACTATTTCCTTTGTTTGAGTGAATGATTTTTAGATTTCTTATTAGTATTATAAAAAAATGTTTACTCTATCTCTAATGGTTTAGGATCCTCGTTTGGATTTTTGTTAGAATCGCTTTTGTTATTTTCTAAAAATTTACATTTTGTTATATTTTTTATAAACCGGTCGCTTTATTTTGGGATTTAATTTTCCATTTTATTTTTTGTTTTTTTTTTTACCTTTATATTAAATCTTCTTAAGAAACAATTCAGTTAAATTTTATAAATTATATTGATAAAGTTGGTTTAAAAATCATTTATATTGATCTGCATATCCTTCGTTTCTTGACGAATTGATTTAAATATAAATTATTTTCTGTGTGAAATTAATAAACCTATTGAGTTTCGTTTGATTCTTGAGGAATTTGTGAAAGTGTTAATAACTTAATTATGTTCATTATGTAAGTTATAAATAATTAGGAAAATTAACAAAGTTGTGCTTCCAACCCCATAAATATATACATACTACGAGGATCAGGAGTAGGGGAATTTTTAAATTTCCGAAATGTCCCAAGTTCGACGTCACGTACGCCGAACAGGCCTCGTAAGAGGGTGAGAATTTAAATATCTGTTACCACTTTCCTTAGCATCAACTTATGCCTTTCGTACATATGACTAACCAAGAGAGAAAGGTAGAGGATTTGTCATTTCATAGCCTACACCCCAACTCCCCTATCAATTTCTTATAATACCGGTTTACTCTAGCTTCGCGTTCTTTTTCCCTAGCTTCATGTTGTTTTTCATTCGTCTGGATATAACTAATTATTTTTGTATTTCAGACTCTTCTTCCTTTGGAGGAGCCATTTTATTTATTTTATTTTGTTTAACCTAAAATATTGCTTATTTATTTAGTTGTTATTTTGTTTTATTTAATTTTAATTTTGATTAGTTTAAGAGCTGTTCGTTTATAAACCCAAAATAAAATAACAGACCCTACTTATTTTTGGTTATTTACTTTCGAGCCTACAAAATTGGACGCCACTTACGCCGAAGAGTCCGCAAGGGAATTTACGAGAAGCCCCACGTTGGGTGCCACTTACGCCGAGCTGGGGTAAAGGGATTTTTTAAATTTCCGTGGAGCCCCACGTTGGGCTCCACTTACACTGAAGAGACCGCTTAAGGGGGTGAGAATTTAAATTTCCGTTGTCACGTACCGTAGTATCAACTTACGCCGCTCGTACGTAAGAATAATTAACAAGAGAGAAAGGTAGCGGATGTATCAATTCGTAGCCTACACCATAACTCCCCTATCAATTTCTTAAAATACCCTATACTGTTTTATTTAAATGGTTCAAAGGTTATTTGAACTCTTATTCTAACAATTTCCCAAAAAATTTTTTTTTTCTCTATTTCTATCTTACCTTAAATTTTGCTGCCTTATACTCTTATCTCAAGGGTGTACCTTTTGGAGCTCTTGTTATCAAACCAAAATAAAATTTTAATTTACTTTAATTTTAATTTTCTTTAGAGCACTCTGAAATTGTCTTCATTTTACCGTTATTCAAATTAGATATTTGTAATAATTTATATTAGATTGGTTAACACATAATTTATCCATTGATTCAATCCAAAAAAACGTTTGATAACTTTGTAGAAAGTGACTTTTTTTCATTATGTCTGTACAATTGCACCAATTTTTTTCATTCTATTTAATAATGTTCTCATGAGAGTAAAGGAGTTTATTTATTATTCTACTTATTCAAATGCAATATATAAAATATTTTATTTGTTTTTTATGATTTATAAGGAAGAATATTTATTTTTATATACTCAATATTGCATAGAACTCCTAAATCTTATCAAAGAGTTAATCATTCAAAATATTTAGTTTTCTAATGTATACGTTTTTAAATACGTTATTTCTTATCTTTATTATGTTACTTTCATAATATATATTAATTGAATAATGTGTAAATGAATATAAATTAGATATTAGATTATATAAAAATCAGTTCCTGAGATTTTTTGGACATTTACCATTATATTTATTCACGAAATGTAATAAAAAATGAATTCAAAACGAAATATCGGTTTAACCACAATTGATTAACTTAATTTAGTTTAAAATAAAATCTGTAGGAAAATATTTAAAACTACAGTATACATTGTTTTTGTTATATGATTATAAAATATTTCCACCCTTCCATTTGGTGCTGCATTCAAATACAATTTAGATTTATTTTGTTCGAACCGCAATAGCAACTCCCATTTCACAGTGCAATCACTGCCGAAGATTAAACTTCATTGGCAAAAATATTTGTATTATATCTAAACACAAGGGGAAGAGGAGTATATAGGTACACTTTTGAATGAATAGATTCCGTGATAATAAACCACTGAAAACCTAAAAATTTACAATCATCAACTTGACATACTTTAGGTGATATTTCAATGAATAAATCAAAACCTCAAGGTATAATCTCTCTGCATTGTTAAATAAATATAAAAATGTAATTTCAATATCTTTCCTAATTTGTTTATAATTTAGGCGCTTGTATTTCATGAATTTCTTTACACTGGAATCGCAGCTTTCGGATAATATAGTTGAAACTTATTTTAAATTTTGAGTACTTTTTTAGATCAAGCTTGATATTACCAAGTTGTAAATTCCTAAAATTAGTTAAAATAAAGATCATGCCAAACTGCCAACTAATAGACAAACTTATTCTTAAAATATCATACAATTCACAGAGTATTTAAATTTTTTTTTCCTTGTACATGTAAATCGATAAAGATAATTGTCTTTTTCATGGGATTAGGTTTGGTTGGATAAAGTGATTTCCTATTTTAAATCTAAACATATTAGAGTATAGTAGTTGAAAAAAAATTATGGATCATGTGTTCTATCATTACTGTTAAATAATATCTTGATATATCTTGGTCATCTTTGGAAGAGCTATAGATGACGAGTTCGTTACCTACAAATGTTATTGACAAACGTTGTCTGTGAAAAGTGATGAAACGAGTACATCTATGTAATCATCAAATATGACCAAAGCTATTAACCCCCCATTTAAGGAATTATGAATTATTTTAATGTAATGAAAATTTTCAGTCGACGAAAATGATCGTCCAGGAGGTTTGCCAATAAATCAATAATATAAATTTCTCCTCTTGAGTTAAACCCTAATTCTAAAATTGTCATCCTGATCATCAAAGTTAGGAAAACCGTAACCCCCTTTAACAGTACAGTGCAGAGTTTAGACGAATATCAGTTAAATGATTAGTATATTGTACTGTAGTTTCTAGACCATGAAATATATAGGCATTTATATGAGAGGTGATTTTTTAAGGAAGAACCGTTTGCGCATAGCAACCGCGCAGGCAATCACATGACGCCCGCTAAAGGTTAGCCACTCTTGCCCAGTCCCCAACTACCAATCAGTAATTTCATGACTCTGCCACTGTTGGTTCTATCGTAACACTGCATTGTTAGTCGCCATACTAATCAACATACCCGACGATTGTGAAGTGTGGTTATTCGGTTTTTAAACGCAAAACAAATTCGCCCGCCGAAATTCACCTTCAGCTTGTGAAGTTTATGGTGAAGGTGTAATGAATGGCCGTAATGTGCGTAAATGGTGTAGGCATATCAATCAGTCTTTTGGGATCGAAAAGGCGTTCTTCTGATTGACTTTCTGCCAAGAGGAATGACCATAAATGCTGAGAGATATTGCGAAACACTAACCAAGCTCAGGCGTGCTATTCAAAACTGCCTGCGGTGACTTCCGTCTAGCGGCGTCGTCGTGTTGCTTCACGATAACGCTCGGCCTCAAGCTGCAGCAATGACCAAGACGCAACTGGCCAACTTTCAATGGGAATTACTGGACCATCCCCCCTACAGCCCTGACCTGGCACCATCAGACTTTTATGTGTTTTCTAAACTAAAAGAATATCTTGGTGGAAAGCGATTTGAAAAAGATGACGTCTTGAAACAAACTTTTAATAACTGGTTAAATGCTCAGGCGGCAGAGTTCTATGATGAGGAAATCCAAAAGCTATTGCCACGGCTTTACCAATTCTTAGATATTCTTGGTGACTATGTAGAAAAGTAAAAATATGTTCATACTTAAGTTTTTGTTACAATTTATGTTTATAAATACAATTGCTGTTACTCCACTTAGAACCGGTTCTTACTTAAAAAATGACCCACGTATTATAATTAGTGTATTTAAATGTGGATTTAAATTCACGCTTTCTTTAAGGTTCATTGTTTTATACTTTAAAATCAAGTGTTTCATATGTTCTAATTATTTTAGCAAAGTGAAACAATCTTCAAAAAAAGTAAACCAAAATATCTGTTAATATGATATTAATATTAGTACTTCCCAACAAAAACTTAGTATAGTAAACGTTACACTATAGGAACCTGCAATAGATAACAAAAATTGCAATATTAAATCCTATATGATATAAATACACTCTAAATACCTCTGACTAATCATGTGGTAATTTTATATTCCGGTAAACCACAAAAATCTCACACAACTATTTATAGAAAATAAATTTTTAATTATCAACAAATAAATATTATTGTTATGATTGAAATAAACTTCATTTTGGTAGTCTATTCTTTTCTTAATTTTATGTTTTTGTTGTTAAGAATTTCAGCTCTAGTTAATTAATAATAATAGTTATTACCATTTTTTTACATTAGCAATAAATAGGGTTTTTTTAAAAAATCTTTTTCTTCTTATAGTCAGGAATGCTAAATTGTTCTGTCCAAATTCTTATAATATTCCTTGATGTAGTACCAAAGCCTATTGTTGAAACCACAAATTTCTACATTTCTTTTAAATTTTTGAATTCTACACCTATACTCAAGTACCTGATATATAAAATTGCATTTATCTCTATATACTTCATCTTCATGCGATTAAATTTATTAAATTGTCTAAAAATATGTTTTTATATTGCTTATTCTAGATTCAAATGAATGTTTGTTATCATTTTTAAATAAACATTAGACGACAGAAATAATTTTAAACATGTTTGTCATTCTACAATGATTTACCTATTGGCATAGTAATTTGTTACATTCAAGAATTAAGATTTAAAAAAAAAAAAAACTATTCAACGGTTTCAAAATGATTATAGATAAATGATTATGAGCTGTAACCAATATGTGTTGGTTTTGTTTTACTTGGTAAACATTTAATTATCAAAGTTTACGTTTAATACAAAACGTTGAACATTCAGGAAATTAATTATTGATGGTGTTTGTTCCTGGAAGTTTGCAACAATAGAGGAAGTCTTGTGTAAACATTATAATATGGCTTAGAGGGAACATTTTGTATGTGAAAATAGATCATTGCATAGATGTTTTGTAAGATGTGGCTATCACTATACACCTGCTCCAGTAGTTATCCATACCAGTAATGTCCATACCAGTAGTAATCACTTTCTAAAATGTAACTATGCTTACAATTGGAAGAATGAAGGTTATGTTAGGTTAATTGGGAGATATAACAAAATGCATATATCCGTAGGGTTTTACCTAGTGCGTAATACCTAATACATTCCATATAAATGGGTAAAATGTCATTAAACATTCATTAAAGCCCTAAGTGAGTAGGCCAACACTTGCTTAGAAAAAATATATCTTTAGCGAAACTAGGGAATAATACGTTATGAAGACATCAGGGTTTGAACAACACTGAAAAACTTAATGAAGGCGTTATACAGTACACCACTCTGTATATTACATAGTCCATCTAAATAGGTATTTAACACACAAATGTTATACTAAAACAAAGGAACAACAGTTAGTTGTATTAGGTCATGTTTAACATTTACTTGTTTGTGAAGGTAGTGAAATAAATTTCAGTAGATTTTGAATAAGTCATTATACTTGCTTCAAAATACTTTTTTTTTAATGATTTACTAAGCGAGTAGAGACGACTTATCTCCTTTGGATAAAATTTGTAAGAAGATATAATAACAAAACTGTATTCAAATGTGAAAATGACAAAATGACGGGTTTAATAGGCTATACCTATTGTTTTATCCCTTCTTTAGTCGTACAATATGGTGTTTCCTACTTATGAACTATAAACATTTAATAATTTAACGTATACCTTTTTATATAAACAACTACATTTTTACCTAAGTAATTTACGGAGACAAAATCTATGTTTGAATTTTAATTAGACTTTTTTTACTTGAATTAATTATTGTAAAATCTCATCCATGGTAAATGGTTCTTTAAATGAATGTTCTACATTCTATCTCAATTAGGTTTAATTAGCCGTCATTGATATTAAGCAATTAAAGTAAATGTTAGGTGAACTATTATTGTACTAAAATCACAGATTACAATTTACTATTTGAAGTAATATCTGTCATATATTTCACTTTTTCAATCTTATACTTATATTTACCGAGTACCACACGTGCACAAACATAAACTCAACCTACGGTCGCTCTCCACATTTACACAATTTTAACATCTACACATATTTATTTAATTATGTTTACCCAATATCACACGTGTACAAACATACATTCAACCTTCACCCCCCCCCATTTTACACACAGTTTTAACATCCACGTATATTTATTTAATTTTCAGTACAAAAATATTAACAATAAATATTTCTCTCGATTAATCATATTTAATACACGTTGTCCATATTATGTGTGCAAACATTTGTTGACGTAAGTATATATTATTGCTTTTTATATAAAAGAGTATACCACATAGATCTGTATATTTCAATTAGAAAAACTTGCCATATCTGAAATTTAAAATTAACTATATTTTGATTTGCATTAAATTTTAATTTCTTGTATTAAGGATGAAATATATATTATTTCTAAACCATATAAATATATATTAGTGTTGTATTTATCAGATGTGTCTTATTGTAAACAACTAAACGCTTGTCAATGATTTGACTAAAATACTCACTTTTTTTCAAATCACTAATAATAAATAAATACACATTTGTGGATCTCCACTCTGGTTCTTGTTTGACCCAATCTACGTTTTAGAAATATAATATATTGTTATATACGACTATTTTAACAATACTAACCCAGTGAATGATACAATAATATTCTAAATGTACTATAAAAAAATTAAATGCCGTGTCTGAAAATAAACGCACACGACACAACTGACCATACATTGCAACATTTTTGTTGTAATAACCAAATGACCTTAGTATCAATCTCAATTACATATTTTTTTAATCGATTTCCCAATTAAAAATACAAACACTGTAAGTCTTTTTATTTCTGAATATTCATTGTAACTTGCTCTACATCTTCAGACTCTTATTACCTTAAAATAATAATGAGATTCCAAACTTATTTTCATGTTAATTATAATTGTAAAAAAAAAAAATACAAAATGTTTATTTCCAAAAGAGATGCTGTGGTTTTTTTTTTTTTTTTTTTTGTCGGTTTTATAAATTTCTCATAGGAATATATATATATTACATAATATTACTGAAGAAAGTATACAAATATTACTTTAAAATACTCATTAAATGTTCTATATCATTCAAACTAAATAACCACACTTTCAACATATTTAGGAATGTCTTAAGTGTTGCACTTTGCTTAATATTAACTGGGATCAAGTTAAAAATTCTAGGCGCAACAAATGTATAAGACTTAGTATATGCAGTCGAACTAGGTTTTGGAACTGAAAAAAAATGTATGGTTTCTTAAGCATGCTCTATATTGATTTTTAAAACTGGTCTACTTACACTACGTATATAAAAAATCTTTAGGACTTTATATACATACAAAAACTGTAACGGAAGAATTTTCATAGTTTTGAATAACAGCAAAGAATGTTGATATTTAGTGTGATTGGTGATAATGCGAATACACTTTTTTTGAAGAGATATTACTGGTTTCAAAGTAGCTGAATATGTTCCACCCCAGCAAGCTAACCCATATCCCAGTCTACTATGAACCAATGAATAGTATACCGACTTTAAAACTTCGAAAGGACACTGTTTCTTAAGAAGATAAAAAATTCTTACAGTTTTATTTAATTTAGTTTTAAGGTTTTGAATATGCGATTTCCAAATTAATCCAGAGTCGATCGTTATACCTAAGTATTTTATCGACTCAACCAGCTCAATATTAGCACATGCTCTGACACATGACATATTACTACACGCACAATCTATGCATTTATACCTAATAAGAAAGTATTGTTTAATACCTTTGTTGAGAGAAAAATTTATAAATTTTGTTTTCTCTATGCTCAAAATCATAAAATAAATTGAAAACCAGCATCTTATTGCACAAATATCCCATTCGATAGCCAAACGAACTTCATCCCAAGAATCGAGCACATAACAAAGGGCAGTATCGTCTGCAAATGAATTTAATTTTCCTTTAAAATTTCCTTTACAGAGACGGTTTAAATATATATATATATATATATATATATATATATATATATATATATCAAGAAAAGTGTAGCTCCTAACACGGAACTCTGTGGGACACCATACTTAATCACTCCAGTAGAACTCTCACATTCTCCAACTCGCACAGCCTGTTCCCTTCCACTCAGATAACTTTTAAACCATTCATGTACTATTCCTCTTATTCCACAGTCAAACATCTTATTCAGCAAAATTGCATGATCAACCATATCAAAAGCCTTTACTATATCTAGAAACACCCCACTCACTCGTTTCCCACTATTTAAACCATCACACACACTAGAAGTAAATTTAAGAAGCGCATCTTCTGTACTCAGGCCAGTTCGAAAACCACATTTGTTTTCACTAAAAAATTTACATTTATCCAGAAATTCTAACAGCCTAACTTTCATGGATTTTTCTAATATCTTTGCAAAAACCGGCAAGAGCGAAATAGTTCTGAAGTTGCCAACTTCCGTCCTATCTCCCTTTTTATAAATCGGAACTACCAGAGCTAATTTCAGTTTTTTAGGAATTATACCAGTTGTAAAAGACAAGTTTATTATAAAAGAGAGAGCTTCACAAATTTTCTGTCCAATTTTCTTCACCAATTTGGAGCTTATACCATCCACCCCTGGAGCCTTACCTAGTTTTAGATTATTAATACATTTTAAAATTTCAAGGGACGTTACAGGTTTAAGAAAAACCGAGGAAGTTACCGAATTTTGCTTAAATATATCAGTAAATTCAGATTTTTGGCAAAACAGTTGGTGCTTGGATTTACGGAGCGTATCAACCGAGCACAAAAAATAACTATTAAACATATTGCAAACCTCTAATTGATTCATAACAAAACCACCATCACTGCTTTTTAAATAAACATTATTATTTAATTTTTCCTTTTGACCAGACGTTTCATTAACTACTCTCCACTGCTTCCTTTGATTTCCCCTGCATTTGTTAAACTCATTTCTATAATAATTACACTTAGCATCCTGTATGTCACTTTGCAATTTGCTTTTAAATTCATTAAAACGCGATTTCAATATCACATCGTTTGGTTGCTTTTTGCATTTTTTATAAAAATATTTACGTTTTCTGATCTGCCGACATAGGTAATTGGTAATCCACGGTTTTATTTTATTTTCTGTATTCGAAAACAATTTACAAAATTTACTATTTTCAATCTCTTTTTCCAGAATAATATAAAATTTATCCAGAGCAATTGAGGGATCACCGAGTGCATAAATATCACACCAGTCAATTAAGGCAAGGGAGTTATTTAATTTATCATAATCTATTTGATGGACCTTGCTCTGAAGTTTGTATGTTTGTGCAAACAAGCTTGGGTTATTAAGCGATAACGATAGAGTAATCATATGATGATCCGTAATATTAATAGGAAGAACTACTGTTTGAATAAGTAGTTTCTGTCTTTGTCTAACCCTAATATTAACATGATCTATGCACGTGACCGAATATCCTACAACTCGTGTAGGTACAGATATTAATAATTCCAATCCATAACTTGAAAGCATCATTTTATACTTATCAACAATTATCTCATCTTTAAGAATATTTATATTTACGTCCCCGATCATTATAACATCAACTCTTATCGGTTGACAATGTAAATTTAGCTAATTCATCACTAAAAATATCTTTACTTTGTTCATGCAATCTGTATATAGCCAGCAAACTAAAATTATAATTTTGCCGAGTGAATTCACTATTCAAAACGTCAGCGGAAATAAAGGTAACCTGTTTACCAATTGTTTTAATATTATTCATGACATAAATTAATATACCTCCGGCTCTATAATCATTATTACAATTTATAAAAACCGAATAATTTACAAGTTGGTAAAGTTTTATCTCGTGTTGTTCAATCCAAATTTCCGACAGTACAATAACATCCGGCTGCATATCACAAGCTGACAGCCAGGTTACAAACATATCAAAATTGCTACGCAAGCTTCTTATGTTTTGCTGCAAAATCAATAATTTACCTTCAGATTTCAAAATAATACTTCTTAACATTAATTGACATGAAATTTAAACATATATTAATCCTACTTATATTCATTTAACACACTAATTTCTATTTCTGAACTGTAGGCCTACTACTAATAATAAATAATAATCCTATCATATGATTCAATTTCAAAAATAATAAAATTAAAAAGATAACAAAAAAAGAAACACTTTTTTTTCCATAAGGCACAAAAAAACTATTTGGTCCAATTTACTCACAGTTTGTTTAAGTCTGATTCAGTCAAAATCGGTATTGCTGGATCGCCTTCATTTTTTCTCATTAGAATCTTGCCTCCACGCAGCCAGATATATTTGTAGTCTTTAGTCTTCTTTGCTCCCCTGGCAATTGCATAAAGCCATCTTCTTGATGGACAGAGGGACTCGTTAATATAGACTGGGTTGTCTTCTCCCATGCTAAGGTCTTGACAGCACAGATTTCTTTTTATTTTCCTTTTTCGTAGAAATTCTTCTTTGTCAAAACGGCGCACGAACTTTACTATTATGCCTGATGGACCACCGTCTGCTCTTTTCCCAAGTCGATGGCAATTGTCTATCATGGAATCATCAACCTTGCAATCCAAAACTACTCCGACCTTTTTAACTATATCCAGAGTGTTTTCATTTAACTTCTGCGGAATTCCATGTATCTCCAAGCAGTTGACAAGTGAATATTGCTCTGCGCCCTCCAATTTTATTTGAAGTTCTGAAACTTGACCTTTCAAACTTTTTTTTTCCGTTGTTAAATCTTAAATTTTTTTCATGCAAGTTTCTAATTTCTCAGATTGGAGCTTCCCATTGGTAATACTTTCATCGATTTTCTTATTTATAAAATCAAAAGATTTATTAAATTGAGCAGTAGTTTCTTTATGGTTATGTTTCAGTTCGTTAATTACTTCCATTATGTCTTGCATTGTAATATTTCCGCCATCGGCTTTGTTCTCAAAATCAATATTCTTTCTTCTCTCAGCAGCACATGGATCACAGCACCAAAACTGTTTCTAAGAAACATTATTTTCAAATTCAGCCTTGGACATCCTCACACACGCACAATGGAACTACAATTTACAATCTTCACAATTATTTTTAAGTCCTTTAGCAGTAATATTTTTACTACAAACTCCACAGATCGACATTATAAACCCAAAATTATATATCACAATAGAATTTCCAAATAAAAAAGATTTTAGCCAACTAATAACTCCGCAAACATATAGATAATAAGTATATTTATAAACTCTTAACACAGCTACCACACCAAAATTAAACTCCGCTAAATCATTCTTTACTACTATTAGAGATAAGATAATGCCCGACTATGTCCTCTCTCTACGGAATCTGATTCATTACTGTATTAATTCATTACTGTATACTAAATCTAGATTAAACATGAAATACAGGTAAAAAAGAAAAATAACATTATAAAGTTAATTTTCATTGGCTAGAAATTGACCCGAGCCACAGCCGACCGAACATAGCAAAATAAACAATAAGGTTACAAATTACAACAAAAGAATAATTAGATCCTTAAATAATAACAAAAAAAAATCTTCCTATTAGATCTACTCCAGGATATTTAAAACAACAGAACTTACTAAATTTAATTTATTCAAAACTTAATTCCTAAATATTTATTTATACACTAAATACACACACTAACACCTCTCACCCCCACCTCCAAACACACACTCACACAACTTCACATATAAAGTCTGTACCCACGCACACAAATCTTTTTTCAACATTTACGAACACACACATAATTAAATTAACACTTTAAAATACAGTTCAATGTTTTCTATTTGGGGTAAACGTTTTCTTAATAACCGGGAAAATTTATTAATTTTTTTACAGTTTTGAATGTTAAGTGGTAAACAGTTAAAAAACTTTGGTGCTAGGTATGTGAAGGATTTCATAAAAACATTTAAATTAGGTTTAGGCACAAAAGTATTTAATTCATTACGTAAAATGTGACTTTTTGGTCGAGAACTACAATATCCACTACTTTCGAAAAAAAACATCTTAATACTTTAAACACGAACAAATTTCTGAGTGGAAGAATATCTAAACCTCTAAAAAGGGGTGCTGTATGCTCTCTTTTAAATTTGTTAGAGATTATGCGAACAAAATTTTTCTGCAGTGTTATTACTGGTTTCACAGTTGTGTAGTATGCGCCTCCCCAAATTGTAAGGCCATATTCCATTTTAGAGTTTATAAGGGAATAATAAATAATCTTAAGTAACTTGCTTATTGCTTACATATCTAAGCATATAAAAAATACTAATATATTTTAATAATTTATCTCTTACGAAATAAACATGCAGTCTCCAAGTGAGCCTAGAGTCAACAAACAACCCCAAATATTTAATTTGGTCTACCTGCTCAATGGAAACACATGGGATATATAATTCATGGTATTTTAAAGAATCTGGAAGAAGACATTTCTTTTTAATATTAAAAATGATATATTTTGTTTTAGGGCTCATGACCATATAATTTACTATAAACCACCATCGCAGTGCAGATACATCATTCTGCATATTAGACCTAAGTTCCTCCAAGGTGTCAGCCCTATAAAATAATGCCGTGTCATCCGCGAAAGCGACAAGATCACCTTTGAGACGCGCATTACAAAGGCTGTTCACATATTATTAAAAATAAAGGTCCAGAAAGAACTGACCCCTGAGGGATTCCGTATTTTATATTCCCGAGCCTACTAGTAACGTGGTTATCTTTGGTTTGCTGAGTTCTGCCGGTTAGGAATGATCGAAACAATTGAAGCACGATCCCTCTAACGCCTGCATCATCCAGCCTGGACAACAAGATCGTGTGATCGACTGTATCAAAGGCTTTCATGACATCTACAAAGATACCAGCACAGTATTTTTTCTCATTTATTCCCTTGTATACCTTACCCATAAAGTTTAACAGAGCGTCAGTATTATTTAATTTTTCTCTAAAACCAAACTGATTATTACTAAAATAGTTATTTTTATTAAGAAAGTTAACTAATCTACATTTTACAACCTTTTTCCAATATTTTTGAAAATATTGAAAGTAAGGATATGGGATTATACATTCCGGAATCCCTCTTGTCATCTTTTTTGAAAATTGGTTTGACAATAGCTTTTTTATAATTTCCGGAAATTCCGTTTCAGCCAAACTGATTAAAGATAAAGGGCATCTATTATATTATTAGCAATCACTTTAATTATTACTAGAGTTATAGTATCAAACCCAGCAGCTTTTCTATTGTCTCATGAATTTATAATTGCCTGTAATTCAAATTTTGTTGTTGGATAAAAATACACAGACTTAGTGCTTTGCCGAGATATTTGGTAAAACCGATTTGTACCCGTTGACATTCCTCTCTTTTCCAGCTCAATATTAACTCGAAGATTAGAGGCCACTGAACAAAAAAATGAATTAAAAGTATCAACAACCTCTGTAGGATCAGAAACGTCCTGGTCGTTTGTATCTTTTAGTGAGATATTTTCACTATGGTTTTTTCCCTCTCCAATTAAGTACTTTATTGTCTTCCATTGCTGCCTCGGATTCAGTTTATAGCGCTCAAAAAGATCTGTATAATATTTATTTTTTGTTTCGCGAATAACATTTATCAATTGGTTTTTAAAAAGAGTATAATTACACTGTAAAACAGTATTGTTATGATACTTTAGGCATAATTTGTACGAATTTTTATTATTTTTTACTTATCAGCGTTAAGATTGTTTTATTCATCCAAGGCTTTAACTTTTTATACGACCTACTTCCACCCTCAATACGTCTATAAGAATTTAAAATAACAGTCTGTATTGAGGTAAGAAAAATTTGAAAAGCAGCCGAGACGGACTGAGCTTGATAAACCGAAACCAAATCTATTTTTTTTTTTGCAAGTACTACCAATTTATCATAATCGAGCATCTGTCTAAAACGTACTCGTTCCGTCCTATCTATGCTCCTATCACACTTAACACACATTACAGTCATTCTGTGGTCACTCACACCTGATTCAATCAAACAACTCTCATACTTTATATTTACACTACTTATAACAAAAACATGAACTCGAGTCGACTGTTATTCTAGTTGGACCGTTGATCAGCGAAGTCAGCCCGCCACTAGCCATTCCAATACGATAACTGTCCACATACCGTAATGTTTGAGTTTTAATAAATCAATATTTATGTCACCGCTTAAAATGAGATTAATATTAGTTATTGTATGTATAAATATGAATAATTCTTCAATAAAATGTTCAGCATTAAAAGCATGTAGTCTGTAAATAGCGATAAGATTTATTTGAACGTCAAATAAGGTTATTTGTATATGCACGATATCGGCTGTTGTAAAGTCAACCTTTAGATTTTTTTACACAATATGTTCGGACACATAAACTATTACCCCTCCAGCTGGGTAATTATTGTTGCATTTTGCTATCTGATTGAAATTTGGAATTGTGTACAAGGCTAGTTCACTATCATCAATCCATATCTCGCTCAAAATAATAATATCTGGTAATCGTTCTAATGAATACAATTTGAGTAAAAATAAATCAAAATTCCTTCTTATTCTTCTAATATTTTGTTGAATAATTATAAAATCATTCTTAAAATCATTAAAACATTTATTTTCAAAACAATTAATTCTAAAAATTTACGTGAAACCCAATACTTCCTTGTAAACAAAAATTTCTACAGAAAAATGAGGTGAAATTACAGCAAAATTCAAAAAATCAACATTTTGTTGAACACAATTTTTTGCACTCAAATTATATTACAAAAGATTTATCTCAAAATATTCGAAATGGTAACCAGGTAGTTAATAAACCAAATATAATACTAAATAACCATAATAATAAAAAATAATTTAACAAGTCACAATTATCATAAGTACAATTGCGAATCTTTTTAGAAACTACAGAAAATAACTAATATAAACTCAATAAATCGTGTCCATTAACTTAACAGCAGGACAATTAACTTTAAACTTTTTTTTTCAGATTACATATTCTATGCCATCTAAAAGATAAGGGAGTATAAATATAAGGTTAACACTAGAACTCAATCAATTTAAGCAAAATGATACATATTAAATACTCTCTAATATATTAAATAATATTCTGCTAAAACTAAACCTGGTATGTAAAGTAAATGTCAATCTAATAAAGGATTGAATAATGATAAGTGGTTTTGGGGTTATTTATTTATAAATTTTCAGATTGCATGGTACATATCAATCGATTGTATTGTACATTCAACCTATTGATTTAAGAGGAAAAATCATGAGTGGAAATGCCTATTCCAGTACTGTATAATGTGCCATATCGATTCATATTATATCATTCTCCACAAAGTTATGTATCATAGGAATACAAACAACTCGAATCTACGTTATCATTCAAACTTATGTATGAATCTCTACATTAAATATCGAGATTATCCTATAAGTTATAAATTTTATTGGGCATATTTTAAAGAGAACTTTGATCTCATGTTTGGTGTATTAAAAACTGATAAATGCTTAACTTGTATAGAACTGGCTAAAAAAAACAAAAAAAAAACATCAGTTGGCTGACAAGGTTAGAGAATATTTGTAGCAAACTAATTTTTATCAAAGACGAAGTAAAAAGTTAAATTATACTTTAACTGAAAATAAAGTTGATTTTGTTATTTATTTAATAAATAAAGTCTAATTACCAATGGTAATCGTTCAGGATTCTAATTATTATCTTTAGTGTAATGAAAGCATATTTGATTTAAATAATATTAAAATTAGAAAAACATATATGGTATTATGTTTATCACTAAGGGAAAGGTTTAATAATCTACGTACTACAAAGGAAAAACTCAGCTATTCTGTTGTACACTTAGATAGGCTGTGCGCCTTCCCCTTTTTAATTAACGCACTTACCTCAAACCCTGTAACTTTTATTACAGGATTTGTTTTTGGGACTATTGCTTGGATTTAGACGGTTCACTGGAAGTATAGGCAACCCCATTTGTTATACGCTTCCAGTAATTATTATGAATAGTTGTCCCTTAGTTCACGGATCTCACGAGCAAATTTTATCTTTTTTATTACTTATATCAAGAGCGAGTTCTTTGGAAAGTCCTCGATCACAATCTATATTAGTCACTTAGATGTAGTTGCTAACCTGTTTGTGTGTGGATTATAAAAATAATTGGAAGCGCAATTCTTAGTTATGACAGGAACCTATATATATATATATATATATATATATATATATATATATATATATATATATATATATATATATATATATATATATATATATAGATATTATAGGTTGACATAAAAACATTTAAAACAGTTTAATGTTGTGTGCTTAATTTTCTCCCGTGTGATCAAGACATGAGTATAATTTAATGTAAATTAAAGAGGTTAACCAGACTGTTCTCAACTGAATGATAGATTTAATTAAAATCGAATCTAACAACCTTCAAAAATTTGTAGTGAAATAAGTTTCTTACAAGGATATCCTCAATTTTAATGACTTGTGGAAGGACTACGACAAATAGACATATTTAAGAGGGAAAAGTGCGAAAACATCAAACAAACAAACCTTTGCAGTGTCCACGTCGGAACGAAAGGAATTATTGGTCAAGGAATTTATTGACAGTGTACAAGAACAATAATTTAGATTGCGGAACACCAACAGAAATGTGATTGCTTTACCTGATACTACTGGCTATAAAAACAGAAAACCAATAGTGAAAAAAGATGGAAGACATTTGATACACATTACGTTATGTCAACTGTGTAATTTGCAAAATTGGATTGAAATTTTTAGTGGCCAGTAGTGGATCAGGATGGAGATTAATGCTAATTTCTATATATATATATATATATATATATATATATATATATATATATATATATATTATGTAACATACTTTGATATTGGTATTTTAAGAGTTCATGGTAAATTAACACATTTCACCAAATATATTACATCTTTTACGTTTCTGCAGAAAGGGGTAATATGAAATATATAAATATTATTTAAAAGTAGGTAACATTATTTTCTAGTATTTTCAAAGTTCCTTTCAATTAGTTGATTAAGATATTATATACAAAATTTTGATTTTATAAACCATTCTCAACAAAAGATAAACTTTATTTTCCTCCGGAATAATTTTAAGTGAGTAAAAGTTCTGCAGTTAGCGATTCACTTGTTGGGTGGAGCAATGTTATCGAGATTGGCAACTATTATTTGTTTCGCCTGATATAAGAACTCTTTATTTCCTAATTAAATATTTCAATTTGAAATATTTCATTATTAAATAAAATAATCGAATAAATGTAATTTCTTTTTTCTTAAATCGCTGGTACAAGATTATACTAAAGTTTTTTTTTTGGGGGGTTTTTTTATCCAACGACTTTATTATATTGACAATGGGCCAATATTTTACTAATAACAAATAATTAGGTGGGAAGAGAAGTTAGGGGTGTGGCACTCAAGCTGCAAATTACATGTAAACTTTAAATGGCATATACAATTATTTGTTAAGTTACATGTAACAAGTTTGCTCAAAGCAAGATACTTGAAATGTGTTTGTGTTTCCGCAGCTTAGTTGGAACAACTTTACATAGTGTCTACATTTTCCAACACGTTTACACAGTCAAAGTTGATACACGTAGATTGGATTCTCTTTTAGTGGAGAACGTGTTTTCTTGATTACATTTAAAACAATTGATTCATACTTCTTTTAGTTCACAGGTTATAATTACATATAAGTATCGGTTATTTGCGTTTTAAAATACACATGCGATGATGGTAATTCTGTTTATTTTAAACATTAAGAAACAATAAAAAAAAGTTATTGGGATAAATATATCAATAATTCTAAGTTTCGATTAGTTTATGTTTTAAAACAGCAAATTCAACTAAATTGAAAACATTTTAGAATACTGTAATGTTATTGTTTGGGATAACTCAACCCTAAACTCATTTAGTATTTTCTAACTAACGGTTTATATAGTAAATAGTATTGATGTTGTAAAAAAAATATTAAGTGAAGATTTTTGTGAATAGGCAACATACGTTTGACTCCCAATGCTTTTCCTTCATTCAAATTTGGCATTTTTGCTACAACTGATTTGTTTGTATTTTTATGAGGGAATGGTTTTAAAATATATTATATTGTAACTTAATTAATCAGCATTGCACTTTACATAAATGGTTGATGATGAAAAATTTTATGTTTCCTACCATATGGTCATGTATAAAATTAAGATTTTATAAAAAATAATATCAAATTAAATTTTTATTCTTGTTTTGTCAAATATAAACTGGAAAAGAAATGTTTATTTATCCCACAAATTAATAAACATAGAATATTTAAAAAAAAAAAAAAGAAAACTTAGCTACAAAGCTGTGAATTTCGATAATACACTTTGGAATTACAATTCAATTTCGTGACAGTATTAACATATAAATGTGTCAAATATTATGGAATATTTTTCAGGAATATGATTCTACATAAAACCTTATATAGAGTATATTTTCAGTTATGTCTTTATTTCTTGTAAGCGTACTCCATATTTTTATGCATTATTTGAATAAAACCTACGTGTTTAATTTATGCAACATCTAAAAATTATATACACGCATACCTATTTCAATTATTGTTAACTGTTTTTATTACTTTTAGGTTTTGGTTCATATTTATTGATGAATCAAAGCTGGTTAAAGGAGTATGTAATAATAAAGTTTCTTGTTGCTTGATCAGGTGAAGAACATATAATACAGGCGGGATACAATAAATTAGATGTATTATAAATATGATATTCCTTAAAACCACACAAATTAAAATATCTTAATTGACGAACCCCTATTAGTCACGACCTAAATGACCAAAAAAAGATTCATCAGATGCAGATTTTGAAAGAAACCAATTCAAGGATTGAAGAATCATCTTAGATGTAAGGATGTAGCCTGTAGGTAACCATGTGGCCAACCAAGGACATAAGGGAATTTTAAGCTTCGAGATTACCAATATTAAAATTCACTAAATACTTTGTAAAAATATTCAATTCTTTTATTTTTTTAGTAAACTAAAGTAAACTCTTTTAAAATTTAATTACAGATTACAATTACTAACTTCCCCTTTTATAACTAAAGAAAAATATCTCAATTTAAGGTTTAATAATTCTTGATAATATATAAATATTTTATTTTAGTAAATGTAAGAACTTATAAAATAAGATTATTCCCATTTCTATATATATATATATATATATATATATATATATATATATATATATATATTTAATATTGTTAACCAATAATTTATAAATCATCAAGTATCAAAGATATTATATGTTTGTGTTATTATTGAAAAAAAATAGTTTTATTGTGATTATCCTAGTCTGCTATTATCTGTAGTTACAGGGCGTTAGATTTGAGTATTTTAGACAATATTAAAACCAAACGGCACGACATCGTAGAGAGTCTGCTACGCTAATCACAATTGGTCAAAATAAATTTTAGAGTCTTTAATAGTAAAACTTAAGAGATTGCCAAAAGCTCAACACTTACCAATTTCTTGTGGTGACTTTACATTCAGCATCCTAACCTAGAGCAACCGAGATAGTCCAGCGTTCAATAGAAGTTAATTGTGGTATGTTGCGTAAAAGTAAGATTGTTGCAAGCAGTTACACGTTATTTATTTGCCTATGAATTTTAAGATTCGTTACAAAGAATTATACTCAGATTAGAAGATCAATACGGAGATTTGTTTGTTTTAGGATTGTGGATTTCTTTACTTGAGAAGCACGAAATAATAGTTTATTTTCAGAGTATTAAAATAGATATCATTCCTTTTGAACGTTTCATGCTTATAGTATGAGTTTTGTATTAAGAGCAACATTTTTAACACCAAGGCCATTGACAGCGCAAAATCTCATACCCCATATGTGTGTGTGTGTGATACGTAACCCCATATTAAAATTGGTTAATCGTATGTTTCTAAATTCGTTGTCTGGTTATAAATTCATTGTAGAACAAAATAATGACTACCTTTCTCGATACTGTTTCTCAAATTGGCAGTAGAGACGTTATTACAAATTTTTGATTATCAATCACTTCGTACTTACTCATAGAATTCGTTCTGAAATATGGGAATAAGTGAGAATTTACATGAACCAAGTAGACTTTTACACATCGATAAATAAAACTGTTAATTGAATAGAAGTTTAAATATCCAAATGTGATGAAATAGCTGATCAAACAACTAAATTGGTAATATTTCAATTCAATTTCTGTTTGAATAAAAACGTTACGAACTATATGAAAAACAAATTGTTAAAGTTTAAAATGTAGGTATCACAATATGTAGAATGGTTATCACGCTTATTATGTAACATAATATCTCATGTAATAAAACTAACGATTGATAATTGGTCTCATTATAAAAAACATTCCCTCATATTTAGTTAACTTATTTATCAAATGTGGTTGATTCTACAGATAAACCTAAAATTTTAATGTTGTATATTTGTTCTACTAAATTAAATTCACATTTATCAATATTTCAGTATATGAACTTTTAATAAGTTTATACTTATTAAAGACCTGATTTATATGTTTCAGATTATAAAAGGTATCATATTTCAGTAATTCGCTTGGGTTCGCTTCGTTACATTATTTTTGTACGGAATTAGAAAACGATGTATTTTTCTCACTCAATATAGGACGCGAAGTGATTGAAACGGATTCGAAATAATTTCTTTCAAACTTATTTTCCTTAGATATATTTTGTCCCAAAAAGTTTTAAATAACTTCTCTTTAAACATTTCAGAAATAACTTACAAGTTAACCTATTCCTTCAATGAAATATCTTTTTTTAATTAAAATTCACAACCACATATAATATAATCAGCAGATTTCTAAAATCAAAAACTGATGATACAGTTGTGAACGACTTTTTGAATATTATCTGTAGTCTTTGTATCCTTCAAAAGTAATGGGCAATGTCTTTTTTTAAGAACTTGTAACAGGTGTTCATGTATCGCCTAACACAAGAGGATGTACTACTGCAAACGTAATTATATCAATTTCAGTTAATAAATGTTTTTCGTATCAAAATGTTTAGAAGAGTCCATACAATACAAAATAGTAATTTTTTAGATAAATAATACCTTTCGTGTCTTCTTAGTTATTTTACTTAGTTTATATCCTTTTTTTAAAGGATTAGTATTGTAAATCTTTTTCAAAATATTAGATAATATATATATTTGTTATTTTATTATGATAATATTTTACTTTGTTGTTTTCATTATCCTACTGTAATAAATCATATTTAATAATCTCAGACAACTGAAAGGTTGAATTGAATTACCCTTTGTTTAAAATAAGCCTATGTATTAATTGTCACCAGAACCATATGTGCTAAATAGACTGAAATTCGTTAGACTCTGAATATCTTAAAGAACATTAGTTACATTCAGCAATAATTCAGATTTATCTTTACTGTATAGTTTGTTAATATAAAAAACATATAAGTAAATTTGTTGTTGACGTGATTTTAAAAGAAATAAAAAGCTTATTGATACGTTTTTATAAATGAGTACCTGTTTCATGTTATTTTAAATACTAATATTGAATTATTGTCGTAGATGAATATTTATCTTCAGCATTAATTTTATTACTAAGATTTCTCTACTACGTACACAATATATAAAACACATAATTATCTGCTTTATTACCACTTCATTACAACATATGAAGGCTACAATAATTTTTTTTAAAGAGATCGTAAGATAAAGAAATACAATTAAAACACAAATATTTCATAATTATAAGATTAAAAAAACTTAATTGAGTAGGCTAATACTGTACGTTTATTTTCTATATAATATATGATATAAATTTGCCGTAAGGGACTAAGGAAAATGTTAATTATATTTAAATCATACCTAATCTTCATTGCAGTTATTTAATTGGTCCAATATATTAACATCTATCAAACTTATTAATTTCATACCTTTATCGCTTGCACCATCTCTCTCTCTCTCTCTCTCTCTCTCTCTCTCTCTCTCTCTCTCTCTCTCTCTCTCTCTCTCTCTCTCTCTCTCTCTCTCTCTCTCTCTATATATATATATATACATAAAGCCACTGATATTAAAGCCAATATACATTGTAAAGTATTAAAGCTTTAATACTTTATTAAAGTATTAATATGTATTTAAATATTAGCTTTAATACATTGATATTAAAGCTAATAACAATGTACAATTAAAAGGAATACAAACATATTGGAATAGGCTCTACATTGCACATGTACACTTAATTTGTGTAAAGTAAGTGGACTACTTTTACAACTCAGAAAATAAATTAATTGGACAAGTTGATGGTTACATGAATTATTAGGAAAATATTACTTAGTCTGTAGAACGTTTATATACTAATAACATTTATGTTTCATAAAAATAAATCGAAAATGTAAAATCAGTGTTAAAAAAATTCACCCGGGAAATATTATTTGATAAAACGTAATAATCTCGACGACATCCCTTTGAATTCTACTAAATGTCCTTTTTCTACGTTCATAGTAATATCCGTATCACTGGGCACCCAATCGACCGTGGGTTACATTTCTTCATACCTCAGTGCACTTGATTTGGTTTAGAAGTTTGACATCATAACGTAGCAATTTAGTTAATGAGTTATGGAGAAAAAATATGATATTTTAAACATAGTAGTGAAGAACAGTTGTAACCGGATTTATTGAATTAGTTAAATTTTGTTGATTCACTTTGATAGAATATACAAATAATAATGTAAAGAAGCTAAGCACACCCCCATTTAGATTAAATTCAAATTGTTAAATAGAGAGGCTGTTGGTGTTACCATATGATGACAAAATTTAAGCAAGATATTTAATATATATATATATATATATATATATATATACATGTATAAGACCTTTTGAGTGCCTGGCGATTCCTGACCTTGGAGCGGTTATACGATCAGACGTAAAGGCCACCTTTTGGGTGCCTGAGTATAAATGTTATACCGTGTATACAATTACCACCTTTCCAGTGCCTGGCTTATATTTTATATGCATTTGCGTCATTTTGGGGGCTTGATATAAAGATACCACTATTGCGACCTTTCCAGTGCCTGGCTTATACTTTAACGCATTCGCGGCATTTTGGGTGCTTGATATAAAGATACCACTATTGCGACCTTACAAATGCCTGGTTTATACCTTAGACATATACTTTTTGAGAAATCGATGTTCGCGCGTTTTTTTGGAGGTGTTTGTTATTTTGACTGACCTCCCCCCTCCCCCGTCACTTCCGCTCCAACCACGTCTGTCTTTCGCGTGTAAACTCCGGGCTGCACTATACATATTTCATGTATTTCACACTAACAATTAACAATACCGCATCATATTGAACAAATGACTATAAAAAAATAAGGAAGTGATATTCTTATTGTAGAGGTGTTCAGTTTACATAATATTGATCTACACTCTTCTAATGACCTATTATTATAAACTAGATCTCATCGTAGTCTAAAAATTCTCATCGTAATCGTAAAACAACATAATTGAGGGCGGCAATAGCCGCCAGATGTAAGTATGGCCGGCGAACCACCACCCTTATATACATTGAATATTACGCGAGTTTTCTAGTTTATTACTGTTTTTAAATTCAAAAAGCCCCTTGAACTTATAAGATGTAAGAAAAACGTTTAAGTTTATCATTAAAAGAATAATATTTCACTTATAATTGCTAGTTATTAAGTTATATTAAGTTAAAGTTCTAATTTGACGGTTTACCGACAAAATTTTTTTTTTCTTCAGCCAAAAAATTCAGGCGTCGCTTCCCGTATTAACGCTGGATGCGAGTATGTGTGCGCACGCATCTTCGATTCTCACCATATGGCTAACATATATATTATAAAAATACATAATATTGTCTTCAATTTTGGGATTACAGTCTTGGGACTGTGAGTCCCGAGGTTCCCCTAATTTCCTGTTACATATTAAGGGTGGGCCCTCCGGGATAAGTCTCCCACCGTAAATTGACATGATGGTCAAATCAAAACGAAAGAAGGAAATCATAATCTGACCTCGAGCGACGCAGTCTAGGTCAGTAATTAAGTGGGATACCCTAGGTAGAAATAAAAGAGATGCGTAACGTTATAATTTAATTTGGAATTACTATTATAATTTTTGGGGGAAAACAAATTAATTTTGTTCAATATTTAGTAAACGTATTTCGGATTCAGCGTTAATTCGTGTAAGTCGCCGAAGAAAGAAGGTATGCTAATAAAAAAAGTGTCGGTTGTAATTAGTCGCGGTATAATTTCTAAATAATGAAAAATAAAAATAATTTCATCAAAATAGTAAGCTCGGTTTCCTGGCCACTCAGGTATTGATGGTAATGAGAGAGCAGATGAATTAGCCAGGTCAGGTTCAGAATCCCCTTTCGTGGGCCCTGAACCGGTGTTCGGGATCTCCTATGGACATGCCAGAGCAGCGGTTGATACGTGGATACGGGAGGGGATGAATAGGGCCTGGACGAATTCAACCACTAGTAGACTTGCAAAAAGGTAATTTAGACCAAGCAAGAAACATGCTGAACAACTCATATCTCTCAGAAGGGATAACATGAGGTGGGTGGTTGGGCTCTTAACGAGCCACTGTCACATCAGAAAACATCTACACAGGATAGGGATTGCTGCAGACAATACTTGCAGGAAATGTGGTTTGGCTGAAGAGTCCGCAGAACACATTCTTTTAGAGTGTGAGGCATTAGGACGAGCCAGGCTATACTCTCTAGGCCTGCCGGGGAAAGAGATGGAAACCATCCTAGATAACCCTATTGGTAGTATCTGTTCCTTCATAAGGATGACGGGTATCACTAGTTGGGTGTAGGAAGGAAATTGGGGCGGCAAAAGATCTTTAGGTCGACGCCGGTGAGGCCTCTGAAGGTGGCTTTCACAGCCCAGAACGGAAAAAAAAGCTCGGTTTGGTTAAAAAGTTGTTTGGTTAAATATTACAAGTTTTTGTCGTAAGGTTATGCCGAAATACCTGTGAATACATATATAGACATACATAATAATTCAAATATACATACATGGCTATAAATATAAAAAATAAATGCAAGTGATTTTAGTTGAATAATCAGAACGTAATCATTACTTTAAATTAGGCAGCAGAAAGATTAGAATTAGTTGATCGTATTTTCTTTGGCTTAGAGCCAAGAGATATTTATGTCTGTTAGCATCCTGCCATACATCTTATCTGCTGATAAGCGGTTGATTGACAATCTAAAACACTATTCTTATCGAAGGTCAAATCTTTACAAAAATATATTGAAATACTAAACTGACTTTAAATAACTTTACATTTATACAACTTCCGAAATAATAAATAGTTATTAAATAAATAATAGTCCATCCGTTTCGTCGGGGCTATCTGCACGCGCATCACCCATTGTCGGTGTAATCACCACACAATGGACCCCACAATTCTACAAATTACTTTTTCTAGCATGTATATACTTCTACAAGAAAACCAGTAGTTTACCTTACTTATCCCCACCCGAGAATTTACGTATTTTATCGACCATTTTTATTTTTTCTTCACAGGTACCTTTTTATAAGGGCGACAGGAAGAAATAATTAAGATCGTGGTATTTTTTGAAATTTTCGGTATTCTATTTAGACTTAACGTAAGAATCAAATTGTATAAAAGTATGAAATTTTATATAAGTATCATTAAAAAGGAAAAATATGTATTGCACAAAAAGAAATAAGAATTTATTTGAAATTTACTTATTATACTATACTTACGAAAAGAAATATTATTTTTGTGAAAGAAAAAAAAAAGTAAACAAGACTACAGAAATTTTTAGCATGGCTGTTGATTTTGGTGACGAAGATTTTGAACGTATTATTATTAACAAATATGCATATTTAGGTGTAGAACATATACAGCGCTTCAGCGATTTAATAAAAGAATGTTTTAATACTGATTTCTTAGGAATGGAAGAATTACAAATTTATGATATGATTACTCCTGCTTCTCCTGATAGATCTAGAATTCAAATTATATTTCGGCCTTTAACAGATGATGACATGCTCAGAGGTCACTTTGTGTGCAGTTTTTTTTGACACTGAAACTATTTATATTTATGACTCATTAAATTAAAAGAAAGATCATAGTCACTTATAGATTAGTTTTGCTAAAATTATACCCATTTTATTTTCAATCTGGAAAGACTATTAAGTGGCCTGAAGTTCAACTTCAGAGTGAGTGTGATTGTGGTATATTCGCAATTGCTTTTGCGACATCTCTTGTACATGGTATTAGACCAGATTATGTGCGATATAACTGTGATAATAATTATATGCGACAATTTCTCTTACGTATATTTAGAGAGCGTTCTATAAAAAACTTTCCTTTTCATTTAATTCAAATTCCTTCTTGGCATCTTCAATATTCAATGATCAATTGTGATTATAATATCATAAAAAATGGAGGACGTCTAAATGATTATCATATTGAAAGATTTCATAACCTACTTTTACGGTTTACTATTTACAAGCCTCAACATACCGGAAGACTTCAAGTTCTTTCAAAAATCAAACCAATGCCTGAGGGTGAAAAAAATATTCAAATTTTGTTTTCTAATTCTGAACATTGGTTATGTAGCTATTACGATGGTAAGTTATTATATATTTATGATTCTTCAAAATCTGATACATTAGATTTTAAAAATTTTTTGAAAAAGCTTTAACCATTTTATTTTAACAAAAAATGAAAAAGATTATATTTCCTTCTGTAGCCCAGCAACTTAATGGAGTTGATTGTGGCGTTTTCGCGATAGCATTTGCCACTTCATTAGTATTTGGTCATGATCCGCAAAATATTACTTATACATATTCCTTAATGCGTAATCATGTATTTAAACTTTTAAGTGGAAATATCTTAACTTTGTAACTTTCTAAATACTTTGCCATCAAATAATGTTGGCAAAGTAGGTACCAATCAAATGTGCGATACCTTAAAGATGCTATGTTAAAAAAAAATTAATACCGAGGAAGTTGAGGTTGTTGCCGAAGATACAATTCGAGCGAAGAATATGCACAAAAAAAGAATAAAGTCTTTAATGAATGATGAAGCGGGTAGTTCACGAACTGCAGGATTAGCTAGAGTAATTAAAATAAAAGCTGGATCAAAATTTATGATAAGACGAAATATTGATGTTTCTATCGGCTAGGCTAATGGTACAATAGGTACTATTATTTCTGTAACAAGAGATAATAATAATGTTGTCGACACTATTAAAATTGAACTTACCAATAAAAGACAATATTCTATAGAACGTATAGAATCTAAATTTCAATTAATGAGGAATGCTTTTATAATAAGAAAACAATTTCCAATTTGCAATAGTTATGGAATAACTATTCATAAAAGTCAAGGTCTAAACTTAGAAAATGCAGTATTTGAAGCTGGAAAAAACTTTAACTTGTAAATAAAATATAAAATAATATTGCTCATGTTATCTTCTTTAGAAATATTTTAAGTTTTAAATTGAATTTTCTATTTTTAACTGCTCACTTACGTTTAAAAAAAAAATTTAATACTATTTTATGGTTGTTGAAGATATGATGCAAGTTATATTCAAGTCTTTTTATAATCCAACTTCGAAATGATTATTAATATAATATATGCTCAATAAATTTTATATTATTGGTTTATTAATAAAAATTGTTTTTCCAAGATGGTAGTATTTAGGAATTTATTAATAAATCAAATGTGGGGTGACATGTCGCCCATTGGAATAGTGTTCAGAGACAACCCCCACCCCAGTATGATTTCTCATGCTTTCGCTGCCTTATTTATTAAATTACTTCAGATACAAGGAAAAGGAAAATGTAACAATGTGTTGAGTAAGTTAAAGGGAATAAAACGCAAGGTCATACTTACGAAAGTTTTACCTTTTTGAAAGGTTTTTTTGTTGAGTACTATCTAAATTTATTCTAAATTCTGGACAAGCAGGGTGATTATTACCCGATCAATTATCATGGTTGATGAAATTAATGTTAAGCTTACATATATGTCTTGAGTTGCCTAAATCATTGATTTATTGAACTACTGGACGGTGAAGTGCAATTTTCTCTCCATGAAATACTTATTAAACAACAGTTTATGTAAACCAATACAATTTATCCAGGATGTTCATCCCGACCGATTTGTTGAATTAATTCCGTTAAGAAAGGTAAATTAAATGGATAACACTTGTTTTTTTTTCTTGTGGGATCCTCGGCATCTAAGGGTTCTTGTCTCTGAAAAACAACATAACTTATCAAAGGCGTACTTACACCTCTATTCATTTCTAGAAATAAAAAAGTCTGACTTTTACGTGGCATAGTATGACTTTATAATTTGAGTGACCCTCAAAAATAAGGTAAACAATAAATAAACGTTTGTCCTTCATATTCCAGACCTAATAATAGTATTTTTTTAATCAATTAAAAACATTATTAAATATTTAAAATATAGTTGTAAAGTTCCTGAATACAAATGTAGTCAAATTTCCGACCGGGCAAATATTAATATTGTGTCCAATTGTAAAATAAACAGTGAATTGGCGAAGGTAGAAAAAACACACCATGTGACAACGTTGCATTACTCCCTCCTTACTAAGCATATGAGGTCATAACTAGATATCCACAGCCTATTTCTACTATTTTTTTAAAATTTGCTACTACCTAATATTGTTTGTTCGAATTTCTATAACTAACTATAAATGTTTATCTAGACAATCTCAAAACCAACCCCTCACTTCTCCAACCATCAAATGTCAACCGATTCTTACTTCATAGAGCACAAGTTTATTTGTTGTTAAAATTATATAATATTTGTGATGCAATTTTCCCTTTTCTGTTCAAATATATTTTCTTTTACTGCTACAGTAAAAATATAAATACCATATTGTTCGTCATTAACAAATAAAAGTTTTTACTCTCGTGTAATTGTTTTATAAGGTTAACAAGTTTTCAATATATACGACTTTAACATTTTAAAATGGAAATCATTTTCAAATCTCGTGTAAAACTTCACATGAAAAATGCGTTTATCAAATCTGAACTCAATGCTCAGTGTGTTCCAATGAAGGAAGAACTACTTCCTGCCACAATTCTTCAAATGTTGATGAGTAACCTATAGGCCTACATGTGAACAAACCAACTGTGCGAACGGAAATATAGATTATTCTCTGATGTGATGATAATTGTGAATAACATGCGTCCGTGATTCTGTTTTGGATGTGGGCTGGGGGGGGGGATGTTTTTCTGTTCTTGTAAAACTGCAACCTCTATTATTTTCACGGTGTCTCATTATTGTATTTTCAACATTGTTCTATTTAACACGAATCTTAAAAACAACAAACGTACTTTCTTTGTATAATCGTAATTAATTTAGTATTATAAATAGCCTTTCCTAATTAAATTGAAATCTTTAGGCTTATTAAAAAAAAATAATAACGAGATTTAGATTCGAACCAAGTACCTAAGATTTAGAAAAACAAAGATTAATATAGTTCCTCTATATAATAAAAATAAAGTCCTCTTTATACTTCACTCTGGCTGTCTAACTTTCCGTTTTCAGGATAATATTGTGAACTAGGGAAATTACCAAATTTGTGCTTTAACTAATAACTACAGTACTGTAATTCATTTATTATTGCTAAAATTAAATAAATATAAGACACCACAATTAAAGATCCTTTACGAAAGTGCTATCCTTCTGCGCCAAAGAAGCCTATAACTTTGACCATACATAGGTTATTGAAATAAGTTATTGGAATTTTTGAGTTTTCTTATAGTTATATTCTGCTCGAGTTGTTGAATAGCTATAGTACGATTTATTGTTTAAAAACTTTGAAATATTTTCCAGGACTTCTTCAACTTTAACGTCAGGTAATTTGTTGTGTCTCCCACCTCTGACTCATCCATTTTAAATTTAGAACTTATAAAAAAAAATTCCTTACCTATATAACACTCTTAAAGTGTGCTCCAAAATATACATACACACAAACTTTCTTATTTAACAAGAAACAGTTCTTAGACAAAGTTCGTTATTGTTTTGATCCATTCACTTGTTTACAATTAATATGTAACAGTAGTAATATTAATTATCTTATTGGGATAGTGTTCGCTTTCTAAGTCTAAAGGAATTTTAAAAACAATGATTTTCCCGAAAAGATAAAACGTCAGGCTCATTTAAAATATATTTAAAAATGTCTCTTAGTGTCATAAAACTAAGAGAGGCTAGGTTAGTCTTAACGCCCTGGCTACCTGAACCTCAACATAGCAGTTAAGACAAAATAATTCCTGATAATGAGAGAGTTGTAATGGTCAGTCACAATATTTTTAGAAAACATTAATTACAGACTACCGTAGAAACCTTTCTATCAAACTTTCCTAAAATAAATTTTAGTTTTATTTATGTAACAAATTCACACACATATAAAAGAAAACAAAGATATACATTTTCGGTTTAATAGACAAATTTTTACGTCAGTCGTGAATTCTTTCCTAGCTATTTATAATTTTTAACAGTTTAAGAAGTCAGTTTCTTTCGATTGAGTACATCAATAACAGTTATTACAATCCACCTCAATGTAAATACGGGAAACGGTAATTTGTTGGCAAATTTTTGGCAATCTATAATCACAAATCCTTAATATTTTTAGTAGGGCCTAAAAGGATATAGGTTTTAAATTCGATCCTGACCATTCTGTTCCGGTTAAACCAAAGTTCTGTGGAAAGAAGTATTTATTCCATAACAATAATAATTATAACCTTAAACGGTCCTAATGTGCGATAACTTTTAGTTGAAACTTAAGCGTTTTAAATATTGTGCTGAAATTTGATAATGTCTCAATAATATGTGTTTAAAATAATAACGAAATATAAATGTCCAAAATTTAAAAGATTAGGATTAAAATTGGATTTAATTTTTATTATTAAAATATTTTCATACTGATTGTATTGAATTTTTGTATAAATGTAATTTCACTGCATTAAAGACAACAGATACTAGGCATTGGAGACATTAGTCTAAAACCTCTAACAAAACTTTTAGTTTCTTTTATAGATCAACACACTGTAGCCCCTTTTTATTATTAGGGGCAGAGGCTACCTGAACGACTACTAGACTGCTAATTTTGCAGCTTGGTCAATTTTTATGTCTACAATCAATGAAACATGAAGTAATACAACAAAATATAATGTTAGGTAAACTCTAAACATATAATCAATAATAAACATAAACTCTTGATGTTAGATCAATTTGGACGATGATCATAGATCATGTCTGATTGACGTTTATGCAACCGGCCACTACATACCGGCCACCAAGTCAATGCTAAATATTACAAGGAAAGAAGATTTGTAGCATTATGTCGTAAAAAATTGGTATCTAGCCCTCATAATTAGTTATAGATTTGGTTGTTAATACATTTTCCTAAGTAGGCCTTTGTCGTTTAAAATAGCAATTTCAATATATTTATTAATTAATTTTATATTATATAAATGTTATACTAATCAATGTTATATAATATATTTTTAATACCTCCAAAAAGTTTACATTTCTACTGTGTTTTTAGAATATACACATTTTGTCTGAATAGAGATAAATTTATACGAAGAAAAACTACAATCTCAATCTCTATTTTTTTAAAAGTAGAAATGTCTTTAAAAATTTTATTAATAGATTACCATCGGGCAAAAAAAGGATGTGATGTAATATTTATAGAGTGGGTTGGTTTTTATTTATTTATATTTTTAACTTAAATGACGTCAATGAATACGTATTCAAAGGTGACGATAGTCTTGCTTCCTTTTCACTAGATGCAAGGGATAAATCAGAAATAAAGTAAGTAATATACAGTATATACAGTTGAACCGTTAACTTTTTGCGAGATGACAACGTCAGACACAATTGTCACACATTAACAATAAGCCAGTTAAACCATTAGGTTTTACTAGATGTAAGGGATAAATCAAAAATAAAGTAAACACTATACAGTATGTACAGTTAAACCGTTAACTTTTGTAAGATTATAAAGTCAGACCCAATTGTCACACATTAAGAATAAGCCTGATAAACCACTAAGTTTTACTAGATGTAGTGGATAAATAAGAAATAAAGTAAAGACTATAGACTATGTAAAGTTACGCCGATAACTTTTGTAAGATTAAAAAGTCAGACCCATATGTTACACATTAACAATAAGCCAGATAAACCATAGGGACAAACTTTAAAGTATTGCGGCATAAGTCTCAAAGATTCCTGTTTTTCTCACGGTCAATTATACGGAGCTTGATCTCGAGTAGGAAATCCGAAAAATTTGTATAACTTACCCCCAGATAACAAAAGGAAAAATGTTGTTTATAAACAAGAATTTTAAATAGTTAGAATGTTTTCAATAAAAAGCTTTTACTTCTTATATTTTGAGGTTTATCTCCTTATATTCCAACTACCACACAATCCTATAGCACCGGATCATCTGAAAAAAGTTACTGTTACTGAGTAAATTTCTACTTTGTAAAAATACTTTATTTACCTCATTACTATCATTTTTAGGGTCTTTCGCATGATTCTTCAATTAGGTGCTAGCAGACGGGTTTGCGAATATTTTGAAATCAAGATCATATTCAACATTTATTAGTGAATAACATATGATAGAAGTCCCCGGCGAAGCCGGGTAAACCTATAGTAATTCAATAAAAACCTTCTCCTTAAAATAATTCATGTGTGTGCCAATTTTCATGTTAATCGGTCAAACGGTGTCTTAGTATTAATGTTAGACTGGGTAAGTAACATAATGATGTTTATAATAATTAGATAAAACCCTTCTCCATGAAATAATATGGAAAATGTTGGGGACAAGACCTATGTTGGCAGCATTTGTTACAAAAATCCGTGTTATGTAAACTCATGTTAAGGGGACAGTAAGTTATATATATACTCTTGATGAGAACACACTGTCCTCCTAATATTCAGAGGTCAGTAACTGTGCTCTGAACAAGAGTATATATGCGAAAAATGTCCTCTGATCAAGAGCGAGAATGTCTTAAACACTAAATGTCTCAAACAAATAGTGAGGCAAAATAGCATGATTTTGAAAAAAACACAAAATACGCGACTACAGCCAAACGGTTGAGATCGGGCATGGGACCATATGAACTTTTTTATTCCATTTAGTGAGTAGAACATACTGGCGAAGTTAATGGTATCAGTAGAAACTCACCCTGTATATATAGGGTCTATTATTGTTAGGTTAAACTTTGTGCCAAGTTTAAACTCAATCGGTCAGGTATAAATCATTTTAGAAAAGAAACAAAATGGCGGATGTCTGGAAAACGAAGCTTTTCTAGACCTAGGTACATATGAACAATTTTGATTTTTTTAGGTGGACCCCTATCATCTTCCGAAGTTGTGCCAAACTCTCGCAAAACACCCTGTATACTAAACAATTAAAGCGTTTAATACAACCTAATCTACTGTATTTGAATAAGTAAGTAAATTCATATGTAACTGAAAACGAGTAAAACTGAATGGTATTAACCTAATATGAACATAATATAGGGTTACTGTAACTCGACTTATTTCCGGCGGGATGTGAAAGGGGGCTAATGAACAGCAAATGTGTAACGGCTTTGTAGCTTAAACTACAACTCCAGCGACAGAGTTAACGAGTGGTTGTGAACAAGTGCGCAAAATAAGCCTTAAGCGCACTACAATGGTTAATTTCTAGTATAGATTAATTTTGTTGGGCACAAGTTTAGGACTCCAACTTCTCGTAAAATTCATTGTTAAATTGATATTTTGGAAATTATCAATCTACAACTTTTGAGCTTCTCGTCTCTTAGTATTTGAACAAAAATGTGTTTGTATATTGTTCAATTGTACATATGTCAAATTACATTGGTGGATTATAGAAACCAGTCAAATTTTGTTTTTACAAGGAAAGTTGTGGGGTAGTTTTTATTTCTTCCCCTCTGTATGTTTTTGGGGTGCTGAATCCGAATCTGAGGTTTGCTTACAAATTTCGTGAGGCGACATTGACAAAAATGCAAAAAAAGTAAAAAATCTCATTCTTGCGGGTTTTCTCTTGTAACTCGTAAACTATAAATTATTCTTTAATAACCTCTCTAGCATATTCAAAATGAAAGAACATAAAATTTCCTACATATTTTACTATTTAGGTTATTTCTCCGACGAACCGTTCGGGCTCACAAAACCCACTTTTCCACACCAACACTCAATTTTACTATTAAAACTTTTATTTAGTGATTTCCACCTACTTTTAATTTGAATACATACATATAGGCTGGGTTCAACTGTTATGCCATCTCCAATAAAAAAAAATATGCTATCTAAGTATCCCAGTACATTGGTACAAACCTTGACCGAGTTTAGGCATAGCTTAACCAATCTTTCCATAAATTATGTTTTTATAAAGAATTAATTTGTTCTTCAGTACAGAATAAGGGGTACTAGTAAAAAAAGTTGTAATTCCAACGAAAAATCTGGAAACATTATATACCTACATGGGACTATTGTTATATTGTATTGTGTTACATATGATTATATACAGGATGCCCCCGAATTCTCTGGTCCCCTTTTGTGGATTTGTTACTGGGATCAAGACAAACATATTTCGCAATATAATAATGGGTCTACGGTGCTTACTTTATCGTCTATCTGTATGTAGGTTCTATGTGTTTTTAACAAAATAATAATTGATATCTATCTAGAGAATGGTTTGACCGATTCGGTTCAAACGTGACATGAAGTTATACCTAAATAAACGGTACCAGAAACTGGCACATACTTTCTCACATTTAAATTACTAAACAGATTCACTGTGACTTCACAATTGTATTAAAGTAGAAGAAGGAACACATTAAAGTAGGAGAGTTTCTAATAATAAAATTATTATTATTATTATTACCTAAACGAGAATTTTTAGATGCCGATTTTCGCATATGGTTGGGTACATTAAGGGCTAAAAATAAGCAAAATTTTATCAAAATCGTTAGAGCCGTTTTTTTTATAAAAAAATAATAACTGATTTTTTTGGGAGTTTTTTGGCCATTAAGGGGGTTATTTTTCAAAATTTGTCAAAACCCTTTTTCGTGCATCTGTACAGGCCTAATTGAAATGTTTGGTGTAATTTTTTTTTAAATCGATCGAATAGTTTTCTCTCTAGCTTTGTCTACATACAGACATACAGACATAGAGACAGACATACAGACAGACAGACATACATACAGAGAGACATTTTGTAAAAACCACTTTTTTGGACTCAGGGAGTCCCAAAAGAGATATATCCACAAAAATCTCAACATCGATTTTTTTTGCGATCACTTTATACTTTCTCTATACTATAGTAAGATAGTGAGAAAGTAAAAAGATCTACTTTAGGTAAAAAAAAGGATTATATCCAATCTTGCATTTAGTAATGGCGACTGTTTGGAAATTTCTAATCTAATATACCCAAAAACAGAACATTTTAACAAAAAAAATTCAAGACACCTTTTTGTAGCACTTTTAATTCCCTATCGGATTTTATAACTTCAAAACAATCGGATGAAGGATAACAGTTAAGTTAAAGATAATAAGAGCGTACGTAATCACAATATTGGGATGTTTTGCATAGTTTTAATAAGATTTTTAAGTATATGCAGGATGTTTTGTAATTACTCTGCAATATTCTAAGATATGATTCAGCACATAAGAATGAGAAAAAAAATCAATTAGACATGGGTCCGGACAAGCTTTGTTTCCCCATAGCCACCAATTTGTTTTTTCACTAAATAATTTTTAACTAGAGAATTATATTACTGATTGAGCTCAAACTTTGCACAAAGTGTAATCTAACAATGATTTATTTAAACAAGATAACCGATTATATACAATAAGGTGTTTGAAAATTTCAAACTTGAATTGCCCAAAAACCGAGGTTATGAAAACGAGGACAACGAATGGCTGAACGGGAGTTGTACCGCGAACAGAGGATTATGTACCCTCTAGTTATATTTAAAATAAATAGTTACTTCATTAGTATTTGACAAACAATAGTATTAATGAAAGAAAGTAAGTGATATGAGATAATTTTTAAATCAAATTTTTCAAGAAATTATTTTTTTAGCCCTTTTCATTTCGTATCGGATGGTGTAACCGCCAAAACAATCGGATGAAGGATAATAGTTAAGTTATGTGTAATAATCGGTTTGTTCAACCCGGCATCTTATACCAACACAGTAAACAAAACAATATATTGTGTGTACATATTATGCTATTAAGTTATAATCCTTAACTTTACTATTATCCTTCATCCAATTGTTTTGATTATTACACTTTTCGATAGGAAATTGAAAAGGGCAACAACAAAGATGTATTGAAATTTTTTGACAAAATAAAAGGTTTTTTAGTTTGTTAGGTATGACATTTTTAACAGTCGCCATTTTTAAACGCATGATTGGATATAATCGTTTATTTTATTTACAATAGATCATAATTAGGTATAACTTCAAGTCTAGTTTGAACTCAATTAGAGAAACCGTTCTATAGATATGAATTATTTTGTGAAAAAGCATACAGACAGACAGACGAAAAAGTAAGCACCGTTGACCTATGTTTATATTGTGAAATATGTTTGTCTCGATTCCAGGAACAAATCCACAAAAGGGGACCAGAGATTTCAAGGGCAAGCTGTATATTTGCAATTTATAATATAGCAGTTGTATGTATTAATACTATTATCTAAAGCACAAATAACAAGATAGGTTAATAAGGTCGGTTCCACTAAAGGGCCTAGGGAAAATTTTTATTACCTGTTTAACTAAACGTGACGATCCTAAGGTGGCCATTAGCAAACTTTTTTTTTACATGTAGTTAGGGCGTGTAATTTCGGGAGTGTTTGTGAAAAAAACTTTACATATATTTATAGGTATGTCATTAACACATGCTTTTAACAGAACCAATTAGTGAAAACCCGTTGGTCCTTTATGGCCGTTCGGGTTCAAAACCTTTCTATAAGTTAGGTGGTTTATGATATTTGTTAAGTGTGAGGATTTCCCAGTGTATTTTGCCGAATAACTCAATTTCTTGTCTTTCAATGCCCAGACAATAAATGCCATAAGGCTGGGAAAAGTACTATGAGATGTGTTTTGTTGTTAAACACTACCAAAAGTAACTGTTTAGGCTGCTGAATTAATTTAAGACACTTTTCTACTTAATCGCATGACTACTATTAGGACTGTACAGTATAACATACATTTTAGGGCTGGGAAAAGTACTATGACATGTGTTTTGTTGTTAAACACTACCAAAAGTAACCGTCTAGGCTGCTGAATTAATTTAAGACACTTTTCTGCTTAATCGCATAACTACAATTAGGACTGTACAGTATAACATACATTTTAGGGCTGGGAAAAGTACTATGACGTGTGTTTTGTTGTTAACCAAATTTAACAATTTAACAAATTTAAACAAAAATAAAGCATGCCTAATTGACATGCTTGGTGCAGATTTGTTTGAAATCGATCGAATATTTTTCTCTCTAGCTTTTTATACATACAGACATACTTACATACAAACATACAGACAGACATTTTGTAAAAACCACTTTTTTGGACTCAGGGGGTCCCAAAACGGATATATCCACAAAAATCTCATCATCGATTTTTTTGCGATCACTATACTTTCTCTATATTATAGTATAGTGTGAAAGTAAAATGGTAACTAGTTAAAATATAGTTTTATTTATAAACTTGAAAAAGTAAATACCGTAGCCTACTTGTTTGGAGAAAAAAATGTAACTATTTTCGTCTTCTGATTAATAATGTGTAACATATTTTAACATTCTGTTAACTATATTATGAAAACGAGGACAACGATTGGCTGAACGGGAGTTGTACCGCGAACAGAGGATTATGTACCCTCTAGTTATATTTAAAATAAATAGTTACTTCCTTAGTATTTGAAAACAATAGTATTAAATAAAATTAAAACAACAATTTTTTTAGTATCAACCACAATGTTTTAATAGAAACTTGCCGACCATGGTTTCACTAGTTAACTAGTTTTAACTAGCTAAACCATGGTCGGCAAGTTTCTATTAAAACATTGTGGTTGATACTAAAAAATGTGTTGTTTTAATTTTATTTAAAATGGAATACCACCAAGTACCTACGGTCTCTAGCATATATAGTTTAACAATAGTTAAATGAAAGAAAGTAAGTGATATGAGAAAATTTTTAAATCAAATTTTTTTGTATTAAAACTATACAATATTGTTTTGTGACGCATAATTTTACTCAAATAATGTTTCAGACAAAGTAATGTCAAAATTACGTTTATTGGAGAGCATAAGGTCTTCAAAAGGTTCTATTTAAATAATAGCAGGTCTTCAAAAATTCTCTAAAACACGATGACTTATACCATGGTGATAACAGGCGTTAGAAAATAGAAATTAACAGGAACAGGCGTCAACTAAAGCCTTTAAAAGGTGACTTTTGTAACTGATCGTATAAGACTTCAAAAGGTGGCATTTGTAACTGATCGTATATAAGCCTTCAAAATATCGTCTCCCGTACATTTCACACCAGGCACTCTAGGCATCCAAAAGGTTCGTCGACGATTTCGCTTTATACAGAGGGCACAAAAGGTCGTTTTAGTGTATGAAAACAGACCTTTTGAATGCCTGAGTTCAAGCACTCCAGGCCTCCAATAGGTCGTCGCCCGTACCATTAGGCACTCGAAAGGTCTTATACATAAATCTATATATATATATATATATATATATATATATATAATGAGGAAATAAGACGTCAGTTTTATATAATTTGACGGGAATTATATTGATTCATTTTGTAATATTATGAAACACTTAAATCCGGTTTTTAATAAATATTAACTTATTGAAACATCAATAAAAAAATTTGATATTGATTAACGTAAATATCACTCATTATTGATTGAACGAAAACAAATAGACATATTTAATTAATATAATTACTAATATAGTACCCATCCTTGTATTTAACTACTTCGAGACGTACACAAAATATTATTAGAAATAAATAAGGTATTTAATTATTGTAACTTGAATATTCAAGGAGAGATCATTAAATTGTAATTCCATACTCTTTTCCTATTGGTCCATTTAAAAAAATATTTTCACAGAAGGGACTATTCCTACAAATAAGTGTTGGAATGATATTTGATTACGTTGTTTATTTATTAATCAATTCCTTGTTTTATAAATAGGTAAAATTTCAATAGCGTACGCCGTTACACTACACAGCTAATAATATATTTAAACTGCCGTTATGGTAATAAACTTTTGTAAAGACGTTGTTCATGTAGTCATGTCCTTTCAGCTCTATTTCCAGCAGATATTAATGCGTATTTAATTGTATTTTCATTAATTGTTTTAAATTTAATTATAAGAATCACTTCAATATGTTGTGTAGAGTGTAAATGATTAAAATTTACGTGAGATATCTGCACTTGACGAAGCCGGCTGAGATTGTCCACAGAGTCGTGTCCATTCAGTTTTCTTCCCAGTAGATAGAGTTGACGTATGTTTAATTCTATTATAAAGTGTGAAGTTTACATTTACATAACTAGATCTGAAGTGTACGGTGAAACAATGCTGAAAATCTTCTAAGTTTGTAATTGTTAAAAAACAAACCATAAAAACAAGTAATTTATTTATAATTATTCTGCAATTTAGCACAGTTGGGGTAATTTACATACATATATTTTTAGTTTATTACAGCATGTAATAAACAAAGCTTTGTACTGAATAATAAAATCTGCTGACTACTATTTAAAAACATGCGGGACTTTTAATGCTGATATTAACCAAAGACCAACGTGAAATTATTTGCATCACGTTCTTGGATTTATTTTAATGTATAAAGTTATCTCCATCACTTGAGTATTTATTAATTGTATTTATATAGTGTGGTTTTTTGTTTAAGGTTATTGTTATTAAATTATACAAATAATACACCAACAAGAACTGTTAAAATTAGTGTTATGTCATACAATTCAAAAAAGAGACTACCATTAGTATAAATAGTAACAATAAGTGGATAACGTGTTTCAAATAGATTACCTTTTTTTCACAAGAATAATTTCACATTTTGGGGGAACAATTTAAAGTTAAATTTGAGTTAAATTTAAATACACGTTTTGGTTTTACGATAGACTCTCTCTATTCAACAATTTGGATCTAATCGAAAGGGGGTGGTTAGATTCTTTACATTATCTTTGTACCTTTTAAAACCTAATGAAATTTGGAACCGGCACTTAAAGACAAACGGCATTTAATAAAAAACAAACACAATATTTAGTAAATTCTACAATTTAATTGAGTCTTGCCGACCACGGTTTCGCCAGCAACGGCATTTACAAGGCAGATTAACAAGTCTAAGGAAGATATAGAAAAATACCATATGTTACAAAAAGTAGAACAGTTACTTAGCTAAAGGGGGAGGAGGGAGTAAAAGGGTGTGAGAGACATGTGGTCATAAGGAAGACAATGGTTTTAGCAAAGGTGAGTTTGACAAAAATTCTACCTGATCATTGAGTACCAGTTTGGAGTCTTTACAAAATATTCTCCTAATCTCTAACATTTCTAATGAATTTAATGTCCTACTTTTTGCATTTACATGGAGAGTCTCAAACTTAACAATATTTAAAAAATGAGACACTAAATGAGTTTTTAAATGAATGGAAAAACTACAGTCATTATGACCAAACCGCCAACTTCTTTCGTGTTCACTTAACCTACATTTAAAACTACGGCCTGTTTGGCCTACATAAGCTGTTACATGCAAATATTACATGTTAATTTTATAAACACCACTTTTTATGCATGTTATCTATTTTATCCTTAAAATTAAGTAACATTTTTCGTGAATTGTTTATGCAGTAATAAGCTGGGTTACAATGATTTTTCTTTTCTAATACATTCCCAACAGCACAGCTCACCTTACCAATATAGTTATTTCTAAGCCATTTGGTACGATTTTAATAGAATCTAGAGTTGGAAATATAAGTAATTTAGCATTATGTTTCAATTTAGTTTTTAACATTTTTTCTATGAGGTTAACATCATAACCATTATTTAAAGCAATTTGTTTTATGCAAGTTAATTCCGTACAAAAATCGTTAATATGCATTGGAATGGTAATGAGAAGATGCAACATACTATGGAAGGCGGCCATTTTGTGACTAAAAGGATGTTGTGATGTAGAATGTATAATATTGTCAGTAAACGTTAAAAATACTGAAACTATGGTTACCATTTTCAATTTTTTTAGTGAGGTCTAGAAAATTTATTTGATTATACATTTTCCATAGTGAATTGTATTGCTTCATTAATAGAATTCAAATAATTAAACAGTAATTGAAGCTGGCGGTCAGATCCTTCAAATAAACATAAAACATCATCTACATATCTATACCAATTTTTAATGTTAGATTTAAATGGGTTATTACTGTCAAAGTGTGTTGATTCAAATTTGTCCATTAAAATCTCAGCTAGCAATCTAGATAAGGGTGACTGCATTGCCAAACCATCGATTTGAGCAAAAACCCTGTTTTGAATTTGAAAATAATTTTGATCGAGACATACTTTAATTACATTAATCAGCTCTATAGATGTCCAATTGTCCACTTTAGTGCGATCCAATAACGCTTCAACACTATTCAAACCGTCTTTGACAGTAATACTTGTGAATAAACGTTTAACGTCAAACGACACAATTTTTGCGTTAACAGCCACTTTATTATCTTTAATCTTATTTACTAATACTAATGAGTTTAAATTTACTAATACTATTACCAATTTTGGTTGAAATTGTGAATTTTTCTTTAAAAAGGTATTGGTAAATTTAGCCAGATTATATGAAGGGGATTATTTGAAGGGGACTGTACTAAGGAAACAACCGGGCGGATAGGAACATCAGGTTTGTGTAATTTAATCAAACCATATAACCTGGGAGCCATACTATTCATTACAGTGAGAGTTTTAGAATGAAAATCACTAAAAATACATTTGTTGTGAGCTACAGTCAATTTAACAATTTTGGTTTTTTCTTTTGTTGGGTCTTTCTTTAATTACACAAACGAATTGGTTTCCAACAAATTTCCAACATTTTTACAATTATTAACTGAGAATAAAATAACTAGAGAATGTGCTAACTAAAGCAGATAAAGGTAATTCTATAGTTATTTTATCCTCAGATAATTATTGTATAAAAGTTGAAAATTTGTTGGAATTCGTCTAGACAACCTAGATCTATCTACTACATTTTGCGTCATTTAATTTTTTGTTAGAAACCTCTATTTCATCTGATCTATCAGGTTTTTTAAACTAACTCTTGTTCTCTTCCGACATAGAGGCTATTGTATTTTCCCCAAAAAATGGTTCTTTTCCTCTGATTAAAGTAGTTAATCAAAGAATTATTATAATTGTCAAAACTCTGTTTTGGTCTGTTTGGATTGTGTGTAGTTTTAATGGCTTTATAACTCTATTGTGTGGTATGTACTATTGAATGTGAAAAGTATGAAATTATGAATATAATTGATTAAAAAGAGTAGCCAACTTAATTTATCAGTTAAACTTATTGATATTTGCTCACAAATGATGTTGCCACTATCTTAACTTTTTGTCAGTTTCAGATGAATATTACTTGTAAATATTAGAATTGTTTTGTTTTAGTTAACTGAAATCGACAAACTTTGGGATTCATATATATATATATATATATATATATATATATATACACACCTTATACTTTACCTAGTTAGGAACATATAAAATTAAAGGAAAGTAATGTGTCTAACTGTTTGCTTAATGCACACTTTCAAATGTGTAGCTAAATGAATTTTATTTTTTTTTAAATATTTAATTATTTAAAATTATTTGGTGTTATTATATTTAATATCATGTTATTGTTACTGGTATCTGTATTTGTTTTTGTAACATTATTGTTTTTATTTTAAATATTTTCAAATAATTTGTGAATTCACATTTAATTATTGTGTAATTTTATAGTTCACTCAGTTTTACAACTTTTGTTTTGTTTACAGCAATTTATTGAACATTTTAATGACATAGTTTGTTATTTATCATAAATGTACTTTGACAAAAAAATTTTATTTTTCATATAATAACAAAAATTGACAATTTAATTTTTTGAAAACTATATAAATAATATTGAATGGCTAAATGGCTAAGCACAAAAATCAAAAACGGTTTGTCCAATTGCTTTGAAATTTTTCATAGTAATTTATTCCTACAATTAATTAATAGTAGGTTAACCCAAAAAAGGATTTAAACAATTAATTAAAGTCATAAGATGTTAGGGTTTCGTCCACTGGCCATCAAAGTTACCAATTTATTGTTATGGAAGACAGATTTGTTTTGATGTTATCAGATGACTAATTAAAAATATTGTAAACAGCTGTTTATTTATTTATATAAGGATTTTGTAAATCAAAATGTTTAAAATATTGTTTGTATAATTGTTTTAATTGTTTGTATAATTACATTATTTCATATGTTTTATTTATAATAGTTACATAGATGTTACATTGGTTTGTATTCATATCATTAATTTTAATATTAACAAAAAATGTTGATGTGTCCAAAGTTACATAATTGTTAATTATCTTGACAATTACACCACCAGACGAGCCTCAGCAACACGTGGCCGGGTACAGCTAGTATTCATTATTTATATTCTTTACCTTTTATAAATCCCTAATTAATAAAAATCCCATACCCTACACTACCTTGTAATATTTTTAAAAAAATTGAGGGTATGAAAATAAAATATTTCAAAATGAATTTTTGGAAGTACAAATTACAGAAATAGGTTTATTTATTCTGTTTACATTCTTGTAACTTGAGTTATCTAAATTAATATGTTATAAATTTTAAAACTATGATTCAGGTGGGAAACAACGATAAATGGTTTTCATAATAAATTATACTTATCAATTAGTTGGAATCCATGACATTGCAACGTTTGGTTCTGTTATGTGGTCTGCTCTTTTCTCGATATAAAAATTAATTTGTTATTTAAAATAGTTTACTATGAATATCACTTCCAGTTTTTAAAATTATATATTACCAAACATAGTTTTTAAAATGTAGTTTGAAAAGAAAAAGAACTTCAGTGGATATTAGTACATTAAATTGTTTTATATTAGTGAAAATAAAAGAGTAAATAAAACAGAAACCTAATTTTAGAAACTTAAAATATATAATAACTTGTTATTTGAAGTTGTGAAAAAGTAAATATTTAAACGTAAAATATAGGTTTGCCAATTAAAAAATATAAAGAAATATAGATTTATATCATGTTGTTATTTTGAAATACTATATATATATATATATATATATATATATATATATATATACATCGTCATTAATACTACAAGCCTTTTATATCTAAACCATTTTAGTTACTCATATTTTGACAGTACAGGAAATGTGTATACTTATTGATTAAATAGACAGAAATATAAAGTATATGCGTTTATATACAAGTGAAAAATATATAACGTTTAATTGAACGAGAGTGTGCAAACTTCTATAAACATAATATGTTTTTAAATGGTTAACCGAGTGAAAAGTGGATATTTGGAACTGAAAGGTCGTATGTGTGGTTTTATAAGAGTGAAATTGATTTAATACAAGCGTATTACTGGAGGTGTTCAAATGATTGTATAACCTGTCAGTTCAGTACGACATGAAAGGCTGTCGATACAATTAATATCCTTACTTAACATATCAAAGACTGCCACCAACATAACTTTAATGTATATGCTCCATGAAGCCTAATTGTACGACATATAATCGATTAGAGAATACATTTATCATGAAGGAGAGTTTAAAGGAAATCAAGTTACTAAATTAGTAATAAAACTATATAACGTTTATAAATTTTAAATAAATTACGGAAAATAAATTACAGTTACACAGAAGTAATTTGATAAATAATTTTAATGTTTTCAAAAGTAATCATAAATGTAAAAATAGCATGTTCTATTATGTTTTATTTATTATATTTATATTAATTACGTAAATGTATTACGACCATTTCATAAGACGTAGGCTATATATACAAGAATGCCTTATTTATATAATGTGCCATGACAACATGATTTGTAAAAGATTAATGACTGATATATCGATTATGTTTTTTAATAAATTGAATGGGTCAGTGGAATAATCGGCAAACAAAAATATTAGAGAATATGTGAATATTCCACCAATTGTGAACGCTGACCTATCCAATACTATCAAGTGTAACATACAATATTTATTTATTTAGATATTATTATAAAAATCCAAAACCACGTGCTTCTTAGAGCAATATTTATATACTCAACAGATTCCTAGTGCAATCGGTGTTTACTCTAAGCTGATTAGTGATACAGTGAGCCACATTAAAACATTTTAAAAATTCTAACACCTTTCAAATTTTAAATAGCAAATCAAATTTAGTAGACATGGACATTGATTCAGTTGAGATCAGCAGTGAGGTTAATAGAAGGTGGTTATTCAATAAAGTGACAATAAGATTATAAAAATAAAGGTAAGCTTAGAATAAAAACATCAGAAATTGGGAAATATATGTATATACAATATATAGGCTATTATGAACTGTTTAAAATAAAATAAAAGCGTTATAAGAAATATTTCAAAAATGTAATTGCTCGTTGAAATATTTTGATATGGTGGAAGAAGAAAAACTAAAATAAGTTTTATATGACTTTAGATTTCTTAAAATCATAAATTGTAAGCTTCCCCAGTTAAAGTAGTCATTATTCACGTTCTTGTAATCACAGCAAACGTTGTGTCTTTAATGAATTAAAAATCAAACGTAGGTATGATATGTACTTTAAATATAAAATTCCACCAAGTAAAAAAACTGTTACAGTATTGAATTAGCTCACCGTAACATTGAATAAAAAAAATGCATTAAAAATGAATCATTAGGCTTAATTTTTATGATACATTTTGCGAACTTGATGTAAATGACGATTGGTTCAGTGTTCGCATTAAATTTATAGTTACTATTCGTAGAATAGATGTCAAGTATAGTAGAATATTTCAGTGCTTTACATTATTAAAAGAGGAATAGATTTTAAACCCATTTTGTATGCGTAGTAAATATACTACCCTTAATATTACCGTTTATGTCAAGTGTAAATTTGGTAAAAATCGACAAGTTAATGGAACGATTGTGGGTTGATGAGGTAATCAGTTATGGGTGAATTTTATAAATTGGTAAACATTACAATTTTGTATTATAGACAGTATTAACTAAACATTGAAAGTAATCGAATACAGAAGTTTTACAAATAAAGGGATAAACAAATATTGAGATAAATTTTTGAAAAGTCTTTTAATTCGAATACAACGTAAACGCAATCTCTGTTATAGTTTATTGTCGTAGCTCATATATCATTGAAGATGGTGATGTTGTTGTTGAAACTCGTATGATTTATTAAACGTATTATTTGTGAAACATTGTTTTCGATTTTATTTAAAATTTAAGGGGATTAGGGGAAATAAAAGCAAAATAATGAATGAATGTTTTACGTTTTCAAAGAGAATACGATTTATTTATTTTTTTTAATACTTTTGGTCACAGGAGTAATAAAGATATATGGAGTGTATTTGTATGATAACATACCGAAATGACCTTTCCTGGAAATTGAAATTTACTAAATGACAATAAAGACATCAGTAAAAACGTTTGAAATAAAGAAATATAGTTCGTAATGAGGCAATATATTTATTTATTAAGTATCTCTTATTAACACTGACTTCACAAAATGAACAAGTAGTATATAATTATAAGTTGTAAATAGTACAAGAGTTTGAGTTATAGCTTGAAGGGTCTTTCATCTCTTTAGAGGTCAGGTTGATAAATAATAAAAGGAACTTTAATTAAAAAATATACAAAATGCTAACTCTAATCTTTGTCAGTCATTAATCAGTATATCATATAAATATTTTAAGTGAATAATTATTTTAAAATTAATGTAAAAAGAGGTTGTTTTTTCCAAAATCCAAAGTTATAGAAGTACTTTTAACAACTTCTCTATCTATAAGTAGAAGCATAACAAATACTTTTAAATGAGGGTCAAAATGTATGAAACTATGGTAATGTCCTACCGATAGTTTACATTTTGTTATTTTTACATTTTAAAACGCTATCTATTCAATAATTCTTTCCGGTTAAATGCTACTATTTACAGGTACGAGAGAGAATTAAATCTCATGTTGCTTCGTAAATGACTATAACAAATCATGTGTTTCAGAGCATATGTAAAGAAGTAGTCACAGTATTATGCACTTTTTAAAGACTGTTTTACATGACTAAATGTTATATACATGTGGTAAAACTAAACATTTCCACTTAACATTGCATTAACAGCGTTTTTGGATATCTCACACAATTTGATTGCCTTGATAAAGTATAAACCTATGGATAACGTCGTAACGAATGTTTTATGTTGTTGTCATTCAGTTATGACGTGTTTATCCCTGTTAGTTTATTAATTATTTCAAACTACGTGTTTACACTTGGGGGTGAAGGAAAAACATTTATAAGCAATTTTATCTATTTATAGAAACTGGATCAAATATATAACAGAGTATAAAATCTAAGAAAAGCTTTTACGGGTTATATCATACATTTGACGAATTTTATCTTGTATAATATACATTTTTACTTAGGCCTGTTGTCACAACTTTTCCTACTGATGTGGACAGGAGTAAGGCAATCGTTATTGCTTACGTAACATTTTATGCACTGATAATATTTAAATACAAAATGTTGCATCTTAAGGATATTACACATAAGCCAATTTATACGGTTTACACAAAACTTCATCTAATGTTGTTGCAAACTCTCAGGAACAAACACCATGAATAATTAATTTCCTGAATTTTATAGGAAGATCCTAAACTTTGATGCTTATATATTTACCAACTCAAACAATACACCTAGAAAAATACTTGTTACAACTATATATTTCGAATTTATATATATATATATATATAGATAATATACCAACGATATTAATAATAGCTCTTTTAAGTTATCAGCTATTTGTGTATAATTTCCCAATTAAAAATTACAAATTGTTGTAGAACTTTACCTTTATGTAATACGTTTGGTAGAACTGGTTCATTGGTTATAAGACAGAAACTTAATAGTCGCAAAATTACAATATATTATAAACTTCTCTAATTTTTACTATGTTCAATAAGCTGTTGCCTTCCTGCTATACAAGTTTACTCCATAATGAAGCCGAGGTTATTTTTTTCCATTCAGAGGGATCCTTTTAATTCACAACAATACATTTCCTTTTCTGTGTCGATCCAAGTATAGGTCGTATTTAAATAATGAAAAGTAAATACTATTACTGGGCCAAATATATAATACTGTTTACAGCGGAATACCACTCTCCATCCGGAGTTCAAGATGTTCGTCTTCATTGACAATCAAGTTGTTGATGTTGATCCATTCCTGTCAAACACAGAAGTTTCCAAGCCGCCACCTAATTGGTCCACCACGAGTGTTATTCCAAGTTGACAATTGTTTCATCACTGATATTTTGGGCATTTCGTGTATATACCTACGCCCGTGACAGGGAAAAACTTTTTTTTAGAACCAATATTTAATTTAACACATATATATGAAGTATGGATAAATTATCCAATATGGTTCAGCCGGACAAATAAAAGTTTTAATATAAGGTGTATTGAAAAATTAAAAAAGGCATATAATTAGCTACAAAATAAAGGATGAATCTGTCCTTTGAAAAAATGGACCTTAACATAAATTTATTTAAATTATTCCAATTTATATATATATATATATATATATATATATATATATATATATATATATATATATATATATATATATATTCATTTATATATTATATATATTTTACAATATCTTTCGTTATTTTCTGGAAGATTTAATATATGTAGACGAGTAATTTCCTCAGTAGGTATATATAACAAACATATATAAAACATAAAAAGTATAGTTTATTATAATTCTATATATAATCAAGGCCAAAAACTCTAAATAATAGTCACTTGTTTAAAATTTTAAGAATGCTCTTTAATAATTTGTATAAATTAAGAAAAATTAGCTTTAATTTTTAAAAGCATTTAATATTAAAGCGTTATTCATTATCTGTACAACTTCATATTGTGTTTTGCAATATTTTAAAAGCGTTTTGCAATATTTTAAAAGCGTTTATTACGACAGCCTTATCCGAACATTGTTCAGTCTCAAATTGGGTTTTGATATTTTAAAAGAATTTAATTGTTAACCATTATATAGAAATTTTAGAATCTCAGATTTTGTTTTCATATATCAAAATAATTTAACTACAGAGTTTTCCGAAAATTTTAGAATCTTGAATTGGAATATCTTTTATTTCAGTCTCCCTCTATTCCCTACATGAAACATCGTCCGTTTTTACTATATACATCATAATTACCTGGACAACATGAGATACGGCTATACATGATAAATGTTGCCATGCAGTGTTAAATATTACTGGCTTATCTCTATGATTTATAAATACTATTGTATTCCCTATCTTAAATAATAATGTAAACAAATACATTCTTTTCTGTATTTTAGCGATGATTGTATGCACACTTACTATTGTAAGTTACGTAAATGATAACCAATATTGTCTAACCTAATACATTATATAAGAACCCTTTAGTCGATATAGTCATTGGTTCTGTATGGTAAAGCTACTAGCAAAACTTTATATCAGATTGATTGCATTAAACAAGGATCAATGGACTATGTTATTGCTATGTAATTTTATAGTTTGAAAAAAAGCTTTAATTGGCAGTCGAATGTAATATTTTTATGATACAGGTCCATTTGTGATACCTGTAAAAACATTTCCCAAAATAATTCACAAGTAAACAATTTTCTGGGACTTTTTAGTGTTTATAGAACTGCATTCCATAACGGATTTTCAATAGTTCTATTTTAAAGAAATATAAATAAAACTTTTTTAAATATATTAGTAAACTCTCTTGTTTTATATGGTTTATTTCCTGTATAATGGTTTTCGATGTATACGTATTTGTATATATTTCAAGTAGATCCGTCTGGTGTTTGTCTGTAACCAAAAGTTTTATTTCCTATTTCATTTGTAATTATATCTTCTTTGAATATACAGTATTATTAATAGTTATAAGTATATTTCTAAATTATTACAATTATTAAAAACAAATATATTTTGGTGTATAAAATAAATGATTTTGTGTTTTATATAAATAGTTTTAAGTTATAAAAATATTATGAATTTAAGATTGAATTAAAAATCCTATATGATTTATAATTTATGATATACTAAACTATATAACTTTTGGAAAGATTGATAGTGGAATAACAAACAAATAATGAATCATAAATATAATGAGTAATCTAAATTTAAATTGATGTATTCAAATCATTTTTATTTTACGTTGTTTTAACTGATTCCTGATACATACAGTTGATTTAATTAATTTGCACACAAAAACGTGAGTTTTGTTTCAGAAAAGTTAGTAAATGCATTCTATTGAAGTTTATAAACTATGTGAGAAGAAGTCGCCCCACTTGAGATGTAAAATTGGTTAGGGTAGTGGGAGAGGAAGGGGTTGTTGGTCGTTGTCTTGGCCCTGTCCTTCCCCTTGCCCCACTCCTTAACCTCGTTCCAATGGGAATCCTTATATCCCAATGGGATCCCAAAAAATGAAGTCCTAATTAGAAGCCTGAGATTATACCGACTGAGCTATAGTGCATAGGTTTACTCGTCATATTCTTAAGTGAAAATATAAGGCGCCATGTTCTGTCGGTAGTATCAGCTGTTATTACAGAGTCATTTAAATGGCTACTGCGTCGATAAACAGGGCCGAAACTATCTTGTATTATTTTAATTATAAATTTTACCTATAGTTGACATTAGTAAGTTATTCCATTCGCTGTTAGCAGCGTTGTTGACAGTACAGTGTCATTTAATAGTTTACTTTGTCGATACCAAGGAGCAATATTACATTGGTTTTATTTATTATATATTTTATCTACAGTAGTGTAGAAGTTGGTTATATTTAATATATATAATTTATAGTGTCACAGTTGGTCACCGCCACTAGAAATCACTACCGGCATTTCCAATGTTAATATAATGAGTAATGTAATTTGTAATATATTTTAAAATATTTTATTATCTCCATTGGTTTCCAGAACGAAACACTGCTATTTCCAATGTTAATATAATGAGTAATATTTTTAAATGGTGTCTAGGTTTTTCCGTTGACTATAAGATCCTTGCATCCTTCTTCATATAAATTGAATGAGAGAGTTGATGAAGAGGAATTTTAAAAAAAATAATAATAAAATTAGCTGAGATAGAAAAATTTCCACGTGTTTAGCTTCATCATTTTAGAGTAAAAATTTATTAATTACAATAGTATTGCCCAGGTTGCCATGTACTTGTAAGTTGTAATAAAAAATTTGTTGAAAAAGGAGAATATTCCAGAAATGGGTTATTGCTAGCGGCGATATACAGTCTAACTAACTGCCACCAGATAATTTCTGACTAATAAGTATTGTTGTTTAACCGTTGTTGTTTGTAGTTTTTATTAACCTTGGTGTTTATTCAGATCGTGTTCTTTAGTTTTCAGCAGGTATTCATGTTTATGAATATCGAAGTGTAGATTAAAAATTGTGTTAAAGTAAGTTGAAGTGTGCTTTTTACCAATGTATGAGTCTGAGAATTAATGTGAAGAATCTAGGATGAAAAAGTTAAGGTTTTTAAACACGTCCATAGTAGAGAAAGGATGAAATTGGCTAGACGTAGGCGTGAAGAGTTTGTAGCAGATGAAAGATTACTTGTTGAAGATAATCAAACTGAACCAGACTGTAACTGCCGCAGGTTCTGCATGAAGCACTTTTCCCCTAATCAAACGGTGATTATCTAACAAAATCTATGAAATGGTTCCTAAAAGTGAGCAAGATAAATTCCACATAGGTTAAATTGATAGGGTAGACAGATCAAGGCATACAAAATTGAATGTGACATAGCGATTACAACTTATCGTTATTCACATCTTAAAATTTTATTGTAGTATATTATTTAACCACTATACATCATTTTATAAATGATGAATATTTTAAAGTAAGGTTAATTTTATTATGCTGTGAAATAATAAATTTATCTCGTAAAGAAAGTACTTGGATTAATTTTATAAAATTAAAGGAGGGATAATTGAATGAAGACACTACGTTTAATCAAATTATACAGCTTACGATTAAAACAGAAGAGGCTGTAGCCATGCCTCGAAGAAAAGAATGGAATTATCAATATTCAACATTTGTAATAACACAGTTTTTTCATTGTTACTCGTGATACATTTACTTTAAAAGTATTCATATAATTTACTTTAACACCTATCCCCTGATAGATGTAACAAGTGGTTTGTCATAATTATAGTTCATACATAAATATTAATATCAAATAAATGTTAAAATAACACACGAGTAATAATAAAAAAGTATTTAAACCTAGGTAAATTAAGTCTTTCAACATTTGTAGTGTAAATTAACAAACCTTAAAAAAACAAATACAAGTAAAGAAGCTTATCTTCAACCAAACAGACTGAGTTTAAATACTTCTGGAAGATCAACGGTATTCTACCATTGATTAAAACGTATTTTCAACAAGATAACATGTGAATAAAATCATGTTATTAACATTTTCCTTACGTAAAACAACTTCATTGCTGAGTAATAAACTCTACGTTCAAAAATGTAAGTATGTGTACAGGATATTGAAGAAATTTATTACGGATAGAATATTCTTGGTTGTATTGGTTAGTTTAAACATAATATTTTTGCACACTAAAAACAGTAAAATTTAAAAAATGTAAATAGAAGACAAATTTAAAACATTATAATGTTCTTTAAAAGTTTAAAATCGATTGATTGTAATTTAGGTGGACTTTGAGCTTAATTCTAATTTTCTTTTCTTTTGTCAATAGAAATGTTTTTATAGACTCAACAGAGATTGCCCTAAAAGCTACAACATATCTAAGTCGAGAACAAACACAGGCATAACAGCTTTTATAACTTTCATACTAGTCACAGATGAAATTGTTCGGATAGCAAAGCAAGATATAAAAAAGGACTATTTCCTTTTAAATTGTCATCTAAGGTAATTTCAAGAAATCTCCCACTATTTGTTTTTGATTGTTCTATTACTTTTCATTACATCTAATTTTAGATTAGAATATAAGCTGTAATACGATAATTTTGTTCTTTTTTATAGTAGGTTTTATATTATTTATACAGAGCCAATCTTTAGTCATAGAAAATTCTAATGATACTGCGTTAAACAGGTCTGTATTATTTCTGTCAACTACTGTTATGTCGTAGTAAAATTAATATTTTTTTTTAGAGTTCAATATCTTTGTGTATATTGTTTACAAAAATTTAAGAAACGCAATGGTCAAATTATAGATCTCATTTTGGCACCACGATGAACTACATCCCATGGAGGAACATGAGAGTTTAGAGAGCTCTCTAAACAACATTATATTTATATTCTCTTATAAAGATATAAATAAATTAAATTATTTGTTTTCCCAAAGAAACAATAATGTTTAATCTTTTGAAAAAAAGTTGCTATATTATAAACAATCAAATGCTCGTGTGAGATCCTGAAGTCTGAATTTTAATTCCTGAATAGTTTTCATAACTATAAAACGAAAATAGGCCCCTATGTCTGAAGAAATTGTTTAACTTTTACGAAAACCAAATTGATTTTTATTCATAATATTATATTAATCAAGAACGGCATATTGTTTTCTTATTTGATTTTGAAAAGATTTATTTTATGAGATTATCTGATGATGACCTAAACGAACTTTCATTTTTAAATTATTAGATTTTCAAATTATTGTATAAAGATATCGGTTGTGGTATATTACAAATAAAAATACGTCGATACTAACATGAAAGCTTCAAAATATTGTTCAAACAGAAGTTATATGAACATCGTTGAGAACTTTGAAATTTGCACTATCAAATAGGATAAAGACAATATTTCGAAAGACCAATTTTCCTTTCAATTCAACATAATTTCTGACACTGCGATGTAGTTTATAGATAAGAAAACCACAAGAGAAGGGAGAACACCCGATTTCTCAATGAACAGGGGAGGGGACTCATATTATCAGTCCAGTCCTACTACCAAAAACTATTAACACGACACAAAATGTGTCTTAGAATTCGTGTTGTGATTTTTGTTTTCAACTATTATTTTTAATATTTACCACCTTTCGCTCGCGATGTTTTCATCTGAAGATGGATGACATCAGAAACGGCGATAGTGTTCAAACAACGCAATTTGATCTCTTAACGGACCAATAACATATATTTCTGAACCTATTGGTTGACATTTAAAAACTTAAAATTCCATATAATTTATAATGAAATATCCGTATAATATGAACAGATGATTTCCATACGTTTCTAGTATTCCATACAGATTACTAAATAAAATAGAAGGGCAATTATTTATTATCTTTATTCATGCTTGTTAAGCCATATTACAGTAACAGATAATAATATACAGTAATATATAAAAAAAATTATAATTTTATTTTTTCAGATAAAAAACAATATTTTTATTTTAAATCTTTTGTCGATTAAATATTATTTTTTTACATTTTTATTTATCTTTCACTATCAAATATGTCTGTTGATAGAGAACTTGTTACTAGATTTAACATATATCCATAAATGATTCAACATGAGCGCAGATATTTTAGTTATAATAAACGGTATTATTATATCAATTATATGGCTTAATACCATAGACAAATAGGTAAATATCACAACTACTCTAATTGAAATATGTGTAATATACCAAGTATCATATTTGGTTCGGTGAGAAGTAAAGGCAGTAACTAAGAAAATCAAATGTTATTGTTATAAATTAGTTATGGAAATAATGAAACAAATATTTAATTCCCCAATAGAACATTGTTTAGCCACTAAACAAAAATAAAGAAATCTAAAAAACCAAAATTGGTAGAGAAAGGATAGCATAAAGTAGGAATGGTTGTAAATGTTAGTATTTATGACAGAAAGTACAATGATCTGACCTGTGGAATAAACAGGGGAGTGTATTTTAGATAATAAAGGTTACACAATAAGCTTCAATAGGGTTGATAAGTTAAAATATATTTGTTCATTTATGTTGGAAATATGGTTATTAAAAATATCTTAACTCATCACTCCTATTGAAGCCTATTGTTTAATCATTGTTATCTAAAATACACACCATTCCCTCTTCATAACACAGGTCAGATAATTGTCCTTTCTGTCATAAATACTATCATTTCCCAACCTTTCCTCCTTTGCTCTTTCCTTTCTCTCCAAATTTTGGTTATTTTGACTTGTATTGTTTTCAATTTAGTAGCTTGAAAATGTATAACAGGAAAAAATATGTCGCTAAATAAAGTACTGTTGTAAAATTGAATATATGTTTCATAATTTCCTTAAATATGGAATTCCATCATGCACTGACTTTTGTCGCATAAAATTTTAAGATTTTAGTAAAAACTTATGTTAATTCTTAAAGCGAAAGTTTTAAGGTTTGTTGTACAAAAAAGTACTGTTTTATTTAGTATTATTCACTTTCAATAGATATAATAAATAATAATAGTACCATTAATTATGAAAAAACGTATGCTATATATTATACACTACATCATATGATATAATCTATATCTGTAAATAACCGATTCAACTATCGTCAGTGAATTTTTTAGTCTGATACGTGCATTGTAGGCAACCTAAAAGCTGAAGGCAATCATTATTAAAACCCAAGCCTAATAAATATTTAAAAGTAAATTACTATATAAAACAAACGTCATAATACAAACACTTAAAGTATGCAAAACCCAACTATTCTCAATGCTTAAAAATAATCAAGTGGTCACGAGATAAATTACTGAAGGTGAACTGAAAATGAGGAATAGGGATGCACTCTGGCTGCAACCTCTAACCATTAGGAAACATTTACAAAGTTTCCTAAATGGAAACTTACTTTCCATTGCTATCTTACTTGTAACAAACTTGCAATATGGTGTTAAGGGTTATTTTTAATTGATTTAAAATGTTTATATGTCTTACAGTCTTATAACTTATCAAACTGGATTCAAATAGTTTCACTTTTCTTTACTAACTTAAATATAACCATAAATAAGTGTGTTGAATTGAATTTTAAAGAAATAGTAAGTGTGCACAAAATTTCACAAAAGAAAAATTCTTAAACTAATTTTATCATTAATTAAGTAACATGCTTTTAATTTGAAAGATATTCCGATGTTATAGTAGTTATGTTTTTCGTTCAAAAATGGTTGTATATTAGTTACAGCTCTGATTTCTCAAAAATCGTCCGCAAAATATTAAAGAAATATAACAAATAATATTTATTAAAAATTACACTTTACTCAAAATGGAAGTAGATGAATTTGTGTAGGACCTACCATAAGGTCAACACATATACGAAATAATAAAAATTTAAAAAAGCCACAGTTAAATTTAAGTCAAATGTAACCAACAAACAAAACATAACACATATTGATCACTATCCCCAACAATATTAACAACATAAGCAATAAACTAGCACGTAATGAGAAATTTATCTCATAATAAATTGTATCAAATATATTTTCGATTTTTCAGTTTTATTTTCTCATAATAAATTTAAATAACGTACATTGTACCAAATAGAATGTAAAGAAAAATATAATGAGTAATTGTCAAAAACACAAATGAACCGGGGCAACTTTTAAAATTAAATATAACATTAGAAACTATATGTTTTAGTTTAATATCTTTCTTGTAACATATTTACTTTTTTTTTTTAATGTTTCAAAAAGCTCGTGAACTAGTTATTTCTTAATTGCTGAACTTTTATAAATTTGTTATAGACAACTAACTCAAGAGTTGCTTAAATGTCTTAATTACATCTCTAGAAAATATTTGTCGCTGTGCAACATTATTTAAAGTCATAACAAGTTCAAATAATGACGTTTATATATTCACTGATGTAATATATAAGTTGCAACTGTATTTTTAGTTTAAACTTTAAAAACAGAAAGTCACAATCAAATGTTAAAAACAGTTTGATTTCTTTAGAATATAGTCACCCCTGTTTAAATGTAGTAAAATATAGTGTTCACCCTGGCAAATAACACGTTGAAAAGGCGTTTTTATTAAATTATCGGAATTTAAAAATATAATGCAAATTCAGAGACATTTTAAAAGTTGAAGAAATGAACAGTTTAAATTGGACAGTTTACATTGTACAGCAGATCAACAAAATTGTAATTGCGGATTATGTTGATCTCCTGAAATATTAACTCTACATTTGTTAAATGTAATTGCTATTACTTATATTTAACGAATACAAACTATATCGTTCCTTTTCAATGTTACACCAGAATTTATTTGAACAAAAGTAAATGAAATATATTTATAGACATAAGATTCTAAGCTATTCTTAACTCCTTTTAAGAATATTAGATATGTGTATGAATACACGTCGCGTTTAATACATTATCTATAAAAAATTGTGATCAAACAACATTTAAAATAAAATGAGAATAGATATAGTCAAATGTTTTAACCATATAGACGCCACTTCCTGTTATTCAATTTAAAACAAAAAACAAATGTACACATATTTTATTATTTTGCTATAAATATGATCGTTATTTGAATAACGTCAATATAATTATAATATCTATATCTAGCACACAACTAATTTTTTAATAAAAGTAATATATGATACATAAACACTGCGTTCGAGCTTAAACACATACACACATACATAACTGAACACATCTCATAATAGTTATATAAAAGTGATTTGTAAACTACAACTAAAAATTAACGTTATGGTTTATGACTGGAGGATATTTCATAGCCTAAAATAGTTTGTATGTCAACAATAAAAATTGCAAATAATTAATTCTTTTACATGGAAATTAGTCTAACAACAACAGAATCTCAAAAATATAAACTAGATAAAGCTTTAACTTAGGTAATATATTTCGTTGAAATTTTTATTGTTTAATTTATGATGTTTTTATTTTGCAAGATTGTCTTTTTTTAAAGCTAATAATACGTGTACGTTTGAAGACTCCTTTATAAAACACTTTCATTTAAAATCATTATCCATGCCTGTTAAACAACCAATACTCTTTTCAAATTATTTTAAACATAGCTCAAGGGAAGGAAGACCTTGGAACTTAATTTTATCAATATTGTGATCAAAGTTATAAAGAGGTTTTCAAGTAGAAACAAATATATGAAAAGATAAAGTATAATTTATCATTATGGGTTACAATTTTTAAGAAAACGCAATAAACAGACAATAATGGAAAAACTTAACCATGTTGTTTATGTAAGCATAAACAAGCAGGATATTTCTTATCTTAAAACAAACTTTACAGTACAATGCATAAAGGTCAACATCTAGCTTGGATTCAAGAAAGCCTAATCCAAGTACTTTGCTTGTTTAACTAGACAAACAGATAAATATTGTGGTTTTGTTGGCTTCCAAGTGGTTGTATGCACTGGTCAGATATATTTTGTTTTTTTTCTATAAAAAGGAAATTCATTGTGTAAATAATTGTGCGCGTTCTAACTATATATTCATAAATATATATTGCACATTATCAAGCAAGTGTAATAATTTATATATTATAACTCAAGTTATTAACTGTCGTCAGTATCAGTTAAACCTACTATTTTCTAATAAGTGTAAATAGTGTACTCCTTCTGTTCACACATAACGGCATCATAACTAACTCATGAGGTTACAATGACAACAAAAAGTCAGACGGTATTTTCTTATGTTTGAGGCTCATCCCCGGAGAACATTTCTCCTTAAAACATTATATCATAAACAGTACTAAATTATTTATGTTATCTCTGTTAAATTGTAAGAGTTTGTTTTGTTTGACTTCTTATAACATTGTGAATTCACTTTATTTCTGTTTAAATTAGAGGAAAGTAAAGTTCAGTTGAATCATTTATGTAAAGGAGTTCCTATTAATTTCAGGTTTTGTTTTATTTTATTTCAATAAGGTTGTATCTTTTATAACCAAATATCTATGAATTATACATTTGGGAATACATTGCTGAATCAAAGTTAATTAATTCCTTCCATTATTCCTAGTGACGCGGTTAGGGTGCTAAGTTCACTAGTTAAGACAAAAAAATTCTATTGCTTCCACGGCTTAGCTTTAGCATCCTATTTTGCGTTAATTTTTGCCATGCCTAAACACATGTTCTTTTCGATTTTAAAGTTATTCCTTACGGTAATTTAGGGGCATCGTTTCATTTCATTTTTGTATCAAAGTATTTTTATAAAATATATAATACAGTTTCTGCCAGAGTTACTACAGTGGTGACTGTTCTGAGAATAAAATATTGCATTCTATATATTTTTTTCTTAGATCTAATATCCCATTTGTACATTTTAAATATTGTAATTCTAAATCACAAAGAAAATAATTGAAATTGTAATTTATGTTTTGCTTAACGACCTCATTTTAATTCGTATTAACATGAAAAATGTTTTACGATATTAGTCTTGAATGTCTAAATAGTATTGTATCAATAGTTATTTTTATATGTGGTGAAATTTAAATTACTTACAATCCGTGATTTTATTTTATGTTCATTTTTATTAACTTATACTTAATAAAAGTAAAACCTATAACCTATACTTGTAATAATATATCATACTATAAAATTAGTTTCACAAAATTTTAAGATTATTTAAATAGGTAGTGATGTTTTGGATTTTAAGAATAACTGGAATGTTGAAATGATTCTAGAGTAATCTTAACAATCTTATTTAAGTCCTTTAAGTCTTTGATATAGTTAATTAAGGGCATGTTATGTTGTTCTTTTAAAAAAATTATCTGCGAATTATAAATTTGTTTAAACTAATGAGTATTTAAATAATAGAGGTATTCACAAACTGCTATTCTGAAGTTAATGAAACTAATTACTCCTTTATTTATAAAAGTGCAATGAGTATTTATGGGGTGAATGTAAACAGTGAAAAAACCTGAAGCCCCTACCACAAGTTCGTACAATAAAACCACAGACATGTAACGTCCTTCAGATTTTAAATATAAAATCTGCCTTATCAACATCCTACTTCCTTATCGCCTCCGGGCCAGGCCGCCACCGTGTGCTGAGACCTGGCGGGGAACATCATAATCTACCAACACATGATCCTTGTACCCTGGAACCCGTTCAACAGCTAAAATTGACCCTAATATAAACCTGTTAATATTTTAAGATTTAATTACTGATATATGTATTGTTCAGAAATAATTTAACTAGGATTATTTTCCTTTTAATTGTTCAGTAATTTTATTGAAAGCTAATGTCTTGTAAAAAAATAGAATAACCTTCTTTCATTTAAAAACAATGTACAAAATCTAATTATAAATTTAAATAGTCATAAAATCAAAGAATTAACTAGTCAAATGTTTTTCTTAATTAGAATCTTTTGTGTTTTCAAAATTTCCTAGCAGTTGTTACAATTCTTTATCTCAAACAAAGATCGAGATATATTACATTCTTTATTAATATCAAAAAAACTTATTTATAATCTTTTTGGACATTTTGTAATTCTGATAATTTTCCTTTTTATTTTAATGAAATCAAAAATCATTTTTCATTACAAAGACTTGTCGAACAACCTGTATGAGTTTGTCTAAATCTCTTTTTAACTTGCTTTTTGCTTAGCAAAAGCTGGTTCGAGATTTCTCCGAGATTGCTTTGAGATTGCAATCGCAGACAGGTTCAAACTCTGTTTCAACATCCTCTAAGTACACCATATCATCACGTGCATATGCATAAAAGGAAATATAAATCTTCTTGAAAAATGACATTGGTTAATAAAAGGAACTTTGGTTGTGAAATTATTCTTTAGTGAAAAATAACTTTTTTTTTTAGGAACAAAACTCTGTATGATAATGTGTCTTCACCTTTTTTTTATCTGTAAAATAATGTGTACTAATTTATAATCAAAATAATATTGGGTGGTGCTGCATGCAAAATATTTCGGCCTTCACGACCCCAAAGGGGTTACTTTTCAAAACAAAAAAAATCATATTGACGTCAATATATTAAAACAAAATTAATTTTTTTTTCATATATATTATAAAATTGTCTTTTTTTTTTAAATTAGAAAAGGTATGTGATCTAGCTAGTTTTAAAAATGTATTCTCTCTCTCTCTCTCTCTCTCTCTCTCTCTCTCTCTCTCTCTATATATATATATATATATATATATATATATATATATATATATATATATATATATATATATATATATATATATATATATAATAGTAAACTAAGTATTTGATGATACAAAATCTTATTAACTGTAATACACAATTTTGACCTTTTTTTTTAATATCTAAAAAATTTAAATTCTTTATATAAATTCTTTTTTTAATGTGAAATCTAAATTTGGTAATTTTCTTTTGAAAGACCAAGAAAATAAATATGAAATGTTGTTATAAGTATTTTGTAAATGGTCAAATTTAATTCAGCAAATTTAAGCTAAATAAATTTTAGCACTTGTTAATGAAATTTGTTTTCCTTTTTTTTTAAACATGTTTACCAGTAGGTTCCACAATCTTTAATTTTCAGTCGCCTGGTAACAGAGAAATGAACCAAAATAAAATACCATTTTGCCCTATGTTATTATAGTTCCCTCATGTACATTTTAGATGAACATGTTATGTTTAGTATTTGAAGTAGTTTTAGGATATATTGTTATCTGTAAATTTTAATTTTTAAATTGAATTTCCTATTTTTGTGTATGGATGAATAATATAATTTAGTTATGCCACGCTTTTCGATTCCCTATATTTTTGTTATAATGTGCATGTTATATTTTATGTTTAGAGTAGTTTTAAGATATATCGTTCTCTGTAAATTTTAATTTTTAAATTGAATTTCTTGTTTTTGTCTATGGACTATTAATATATTTTTTTTCACGCTTTTCGATTCACTATATTTGTTGTTATAATGAGCATGTTATATTTTAGGTTTAGAGTAGTTTTAATAGACTATATACTGTTTTCTATAAATTTTAATTTTTATTTGAATTTATAAATGACTAATATGAGTTTTTGTCTATGAATTATTATTAATATTTAATGATTTTACGCTTTCCGAATCGCATTTTTTTGGTTATAATGTACATTTTATGCTTATATTAGGATAAGTTTACAGATATATTGTTATTTGTAAAATCTTTATTACCATTGCCATATTCAATTTTCGTATATTCCCCAGGACAAGGATATGTACAGTTAGCTGCTTTTACCTAGGTCATTGACGTGGTACCTAAAGTAAGGGGATGGAGGAAACATGGCAGTTTAGTTTATAGAATTTTATATTTTGTTAGTATTACTTCAAATCCCTCTGATGAATGTTATTTGGTTAACGAAATGTAGCCTACATCAGGGAACTATAATAACATAGGCCAAATAAATATTTTATTTTATTTTATTTGTGTGTGGTGTGTGTGTGTGTGTTTGTGTGTGTGTGTGTGTGTACCTATTAACAGGTAACAGATTAACAGACATAAGGACATAATTAAAAGCATCACACGTTGAGAATCAATGTATTTAGGCTCATCACAAATCCAATCCATAATTGTCACCATATAATTCTTTAACGTTGGATTTTATCTTTCATAAAATATTACATGCCTAATTTTTTTTTTGCGTGTTAACTTCTACTGCAGAAGAGCAATCACTTATGGAATTTACTATACTGTAGATATAGTATTAGTGTAATAGATTTTTAATTCTATATTCGTAACATTAGATAATACTCTTTATTTCAGTTTCTTATTTATCTGTTAAGTAAAATTCACTTTTTAATGATGTTATAATTTTACCAAATTATATCATTTGTTATAATTTTAACTGATATGAGTCCCGTAATTGTAATCATATGTCATATGTCTCATAGGGCGTAGGCAGAATGTTTATTTATCATAAAAAATACTATTTTAAAACCATAAATCACAAACTTGTACAATAATCTGTCTGTAATAATTTATCAATATCACTATAAAGTTATTAATTTATGAAATACCTTTTTATAAAATTATTTATTTATAACCATTGCATATTGATTACTCAATTAACAAAGAAATAGCGTGTTTTTGCCATGAACATTTTAAAACATTAAGATAAGTATAGGGCCGGGGAGCGAAACGACTTTCATTTTCCTGGGATTAGAAACGAGATTACAAGGATTTGTAAGTTAAATAAAAACCGTTTTCTTTTATAAGTAGAAAGCTTTTTGGATTAAAATATCTCGGCTGTTGAATCTCTGCTTCAGACATATTGTTAAGATATTCGGTTCCACTAAACCATATCCAATTTAAATATGTCCTTGAATTATTTTTAGCAATAACATTAAGTACAAAATAAAAGTAAACAATTGTGTCACTAAAATTCTGCTAATGTATTCTATATCTGAGATACTAGATGTTAAACACATGTCTGATTTCAAAAATAACGATTACTACAATTTGGTTCTTAACCTTATAGATTTGCAATTTTTACGTGTTTCATATTGTTGCAAGATTTTATAAATTGATCATGTATATATTTGCATCCGTTTTTCACGATTAGACAATCAAATTAATTAATCACCCATCTTTGCTATTGCTTACGGTTAAATATAAAGATTTATTATTAATTATTTTAAGATACAATGAACCTATGTGTATACATTATTAACTAAAAATATTTAATCATATAATGTAACAATCTTCATTACTTACAAAACTAATAAAAAGAAGAATTGTATATAATACAATCAATTAAAATAACGTAAAATTTTGGAGATGGTCTGATCCACTATGATGTGTTTATCACATGTATTATTTTCTACTTAATTAACAATCTCTGTTAAATAGTTAATTAAACTGTGTTAACCACATATTTTTTTTGTAGAACAATAGCGTAAGGCTAAAGTATGAAAAAGTTTTATACAACATTCAGAATGTATGTACGAATAGATTTATAAATTTAATAAACAATAAAAATGAATATTGAGCATGATCTGTTGTATATTTTTTAAATTAACAAAACATAAACACGAGTTTTCACAAATAATACGTTTAATAAATCAAACACGTTTCAACGACAACGTCGTCATATTCAGTGCGGTAATAGTATTAAAATTATAGTAGTATATTATATATCTACAATTTGACTATCCTTCTTCTAGTGACACTGTTATTAAGTAACAAAAGTAGAACTGAAGGGCAACAATACTTCTATTCTTTTATGAAATACATTTACAAAATATTTATTTCATATATGTGTTTGTTATCGTTGTGTTACACAGACATTTTTATATGCCGACTGTAGTGGAGTAACAGTATGTCTGACTTTATGGTGAATAAGCTGAGTTTCATTAAAGGTAACAATTATTTCACCCGCTGTGAGGTTGGACTTTATACAAAACTCCACATTTTTGCTCTGAACTGATTTCAATAAGCTACAGTGTATCAAGGAGGATATTAATAAACAATAATTTTATAACAATTGTTTGTTTTTAATTTTTTTTTCTTTTTTCAATACATCAGGGTAAAATCAAGATTTTTCGGAATATTCCTAGTATAATTTTGTACTTTTTGTAATATAGGGATTAGTCGTATTATTTATTATTTATCAGTCGTTAAAATCTTGTTAAATTTTTAGTGGGAGGGAGAATTGACAGGTGTAATTACTCGTTCTCGCATCGGACAATCCATGACCATTCGTAGATTTATAATGGAACAATAGAATCTGCGATAATGTCCATTCTGTCATAGAGCTCGTACAATAAAAATCATCCTAATCCACTGCATATTTGTGAGTGGTTCACATGTGATATTTACCCTACCTAAATTCTATTAAGGTTTTGTTCGTGGACGATGTTGGGATTATTGATCAAGTTTCAGCCCTCCTTGCGTTGTATGCATGTTTTGCATAAGACATAAATAATTTAGTAGGTGCAGTTTTGTAATATGTACGTCATTGTACATGGTTATCATAAAATAATTGTGTGGTTTTTACCATGATATAAATGAAAACAGAATTACATACAGCTGATGTCTTTTATTTATCTAAATCGTCGTATGAATCAGTTTTTTTTTTTTTTACATAACTTCTTAGTTTTGATATGTGCGCCATTAGTCGCTCTGTAAATGTCCAATCGATAATCAAGTTGCCTAAAAGTTGGTTAACATATCTTTGTTAACGGTTGTCATTGCTTCATTAATCCTGTTCTTTAAATGATATAAGTTACGAATTTTTCTTGATAAAAAATGTTTTTGATGTACCACCACAAGAAGAAATCGCAAGGTGTCAGGTCCTTGGAGGCCAGCGTATAAGTTCTTGCCAGCCTATGCATTGATGTCCAAACTTTTCATTCAAAGTATCTGTGACAAATGCACTAAAGTGCGGGGTGTGCCATCTTGTTAAAATAAAGTGGTCGAATGTTTTCGAGTTCATCCAGATAAGGAAATCAATAAGGGATTAACATATCGAGATACACAATTCCATTATTTGTCTTTACAGCAAGGAAGAAAGGCCCTAACAAACGATTTTTCAGCCCACCACAATAAAAATTAACTTTAGGCGAGTCGCGTATTTTCTCTTTTTATGTAATAGGGTGATCAAATATCTATATTTGTGAATTGTGTCTGTTATTTGTTTCATTGATATGGAATGTAGCTTCGTCCGAAATAAATATATCTTCTACAAATGCTTGGTTTTCGTCAATCTTATTCAACATTTTAACAGCGAAATAAAAACGTTTTGCAACCATCGCCAGGTTTCATTTCCTGCAATAGCTGGATTTTATATGCGTTTAATTTTAGTCTTTTGTGTAACACTTTGCGGATTGTTGTTTTTATAATACCTAACTCTAGGCTTCGTCGAGGTATTGACTTGATAGGACTTCTGATTGCAGATTGTCTAATAAGTTCAACTTTTCGTCTAATACACTCGGCCTGTCAGATGAGTTCTACTTTTGAACTGATCCACTTTCTTCACATTGTTTTAACCAACGTCGTATGGTATTTTCATGTGGTTGATCTTTTCTGTGCACGTTGCACTGAAATTACAGAGTTGAATTCAGCCACAACAAAACACACTTTGCTTTTTCTTTATAAGAGAACATAATAATACACTCTACACGGAACACTCCAGAAAACACATTACCACAACATTGCAAGAAATAATTTTGAGGTTACAACAGCTGTTAAACAAACTTTTGGTTTATAGGCTATCAGCGATACCAATACAACACCACAAAATTTCCTTACTATCTTCGGATGAATTTATGAAACCCCACAATTCTTTTATTATAACCCTATATTTTTCATTATTAACTAAATTTTTTGTTATTGGATTTGAAATATATATAAAACTTACTTTTCTCTTGGCTTATTTCTTAGTTTGATATTATTGTTATTAATGTTTTTATATTATTTGTATTTATGTTTTTATTTTTTATTTTTCAAATATGTTCATCACTACAATGGCTTCTGCCTATTAAAAAAAACAAAAACGTCAAACCTTTTCTCAGATTAAAAAAAGTAAAAACAATGGTAATGTGTAAGTTGCGTATGAACAAAACTTATATATGTACACACACAAAACATATGAATCTTTGACTTTGTGAAAATAAACTTTAACAATTGCTTTTCAATTTCGTTCACATATCCGCCTTTGTATTCAAATTTCTAAAATCCCGGTACCATAATTATTAGTGATATAATTATGAAAACGTTAAATAAAGCCTTTCTTAATGTGTAAAATAAATAATACCATTAATTAAGAAAACCAATTATACTGTAAAAAACACAAATGAAAGCCAATTAATGTTTAGTTAGTAAAATTGTTTAATAGATGGTAATTATTTTCCCGTTCATCTTGGCGTTTTGATTTCGGTCACATACTATCTTATTTTAAGAACATATGACGAGTTATATTGCTTTATGGAGATATTTAACTTCTTACGACTGAGTTTTTTTTTATCTCGTTTATCAATAATTGTGATCATAAATCTATAATAATGAGATAAATAAACATGAGCGATGGGATCATATACTTTTCTCTTATTAATATTTTGCATTTGTTTAAAAAATATATTGAAATATGTGAGCATTGTATATTTATATTTGTAAGGGTTATTTATTTGTTTGTTGATAAATTTTTGTAGTTTTAAGGGGAGTATATAGTGTCATAATAAACGTAATTTGTCTTTGCATAAGAGAGGTAGAGTATTAGAAGTTGTAAGTTTAAAAAGGAAAGATTATGCAAACAACAGAAGGAAAATTAAAAGTCGAAGAAACACAAAAGAATGCTTCCTTTGACTGCCTCTGTTGCACCATTCTTGAATGTTCAAAGAAAGCTTAGTTCATTCTGTAAAAACCACAACCTAACATTTAGTTGTTTTTCGCATGACAGTTTTAAACACAAAACCTGTCTTTTTCTGCTTTATACAACAATAGAGTTGTACTAAACATACTCCTATTTCTTTATTTTTAACTCTGATTTAATGATAACCAAAGATTAAAGAAAACATTATAGTTTTGCATGTCATTCGAAATAAAACAAAACAAATTACGGAGTTAAAATAAATTCCAAGATACTTCAGTTAATTTAGGAATGAATTATTGATTCCCGTGATTTTTTGTTAGCCAAACTGTAAAATAGAAAGAATAGTGATGTGTATATTCCATATTATTAAATATTTAATATTTCACTATTTTACAACACTTAAATATACTCGTAATATACAAATGTTTGTCTTAAATCCTAAAAATTATAACACTACATTTGAACGAGTAAAAAACAAAACAAAGTAATTTGCGGAATCTCCAACCCCATGTCCTTTTGGAAAGACTTGAAATATTTTAGTTGATACTCGCAAACGTTTTGAAATATCGTTTAAATAGGAATAACTAAGGAAAACTTTACAAACTTGTTATCGAATAGTTGTCCACATTAAAAGTATCTGATAGAAATTTAACTTAGATGTAGCAAAACTATATTTTAATTAAACTTGAAAACAGCTTACAATAAAACTAAAAAAAAAAAAACAATAAAAACAAATTCTGAATGAATCATTAACAAAGTTTCATTAATAATTACGGATCCACGAGACCCACTTTTAATAATTACTGATTCACGAGACCCACGTGACCCACGTTGAGTTAATATTTTTAAATTATTTTATTTAACCAGGGCGAAGATAGAGTTCAGATTGAATATCCGGATACACATGTCATATTGATCTTGAGTGGAAAACTGCATTAACGAGTTAAAAGGAAACAGCGTAAATTTTATGTTTCAGCATTTTTTTAAAACGGGTAAATTAAAATAAACCTTGTTTTTAATATTATTTTCTTCCTTAAACGATCAACAATATACAATGTAAAACATATATTCCAATATTAGATCATTTTTATTCCTTTAAATATAAAATAATTATATCACTGAAAGTTAGGAGCCCTAACAATTTTTTTTCACAATAAGCTATCCCCTATTCATGACTGTTCCCTCCTTCTTAATATAACCTTTTCTTTATTTTTAAGTTGACACCATTGTTTTAAATTTATTTAAATTGTCTCTTTAATTAGATGCAACATAGCTACGTCGGGTTAAATCAGTCTCTCTATACTCGTTATTCCCTTTAAAATGATGTATCACACGATGATGTTAACCGTTTAAAATGTTTCCGTTCCTATAGACAAAAGTAAAATGTTTGGTATAAAGGACAATTTACAGCGCTATATGATAAAAGCGAACTTCTTGAATCTTATAAATTGTGCAAAATGTGCAGTTTACCAACAATTTATAGTCCGAAATTTGGATGTTTCGATACTTTTAGATATCGTTTAAATCCATTAAAAACAATTTATACCAAACATGACATTTTAATTTGACTATAATTTAATTTTAAATTCTTAATAAAGTTGTAAATTAAAATATTTTTGTTCATATGCGAAACAAATTATTCAAATTGCTATTTAAATTGCAAAACAATTTATCAAACTAAATAAGATTTTAACAAGGAGAGTCAACATAAATTAGTCTCTACTCAGGAAATTGTCGTCTCGGTATCAAATATCTTAGATAATATATACTTGATAGAATAAATAGTTTGGAGTAACATTATTCACTATGAATAAAATTTTTACAGTTTTTTAATAAATTTTATAACACTGGATATTTTTAGATAATAGTCTAGTGACAAGTATCTTATCACCAGACAGAATTCGTTTAATTTTTATTGTACAAATGATTTTTATGAATGATGACATTGTATCTCTTGATAAAATGTAAAAAAAAGTGCGTTACATGTAATTTAGTAAATGTTTTACTTGTTGAGTAATTGAGCAAAACAAGTGGGCGTGAAACTTGGCTATGTGGTGTAATGGCAGATTTTCACGGTACCTTTCAGTCGTAAACAGATCATCGAAAAATATAATTGACCATCTTGAAAAGAGCTATAAAAGACTGTACATATATTTCGATAAATGATAGAGTTTTTCAAATAACCAACAAAAATCAATTTCGCCGCTAAACTAGCGTTACTTGGCCTACACGACTTGAACTTTCTGATTACGTTAAGTACCCCTGTGCAAAATTTGTTACAATAAGTTAATTTTTATTTATTTATAAAATTTTATTTAATTTTACTCGTACTAGGTAAAAACACAAAAACAAATACATTAGTTGTTTTAATGATGTACAATTAAATACAATATCTATTTATTTTGTAAAAGATTCTGCAGATTTCTATCTACAGTTTTATTAACTACTTATGCAAGTCGGAGAAATAAAGTTGAACTTTTAGGTTTAAAATAACACGTTTTTACCTTATAATGATTAAAGTCGAGTTAAAACATTAGGATTTTTAAACTCTTCTCTTAGAGTAATTGGATTAGAAGTGATTTATGCTTGGAGATATTTTGCCCTTGATCACTTCTTTATATATATATATATATATATATATATATATATATATATATATATATATATATATATATATATATATCTTTATTTATTTATTTTAATGGAGAAACATAATTATGCAATTGAATGCTTCCGAGCGAATGATCATTTATACTATATAATAAAAAGCCTTAAAATTTTGCAAATAATTTAAAAGCATTGTATCTAAAGTTCTATTATCTTAAATAGGTATACTCTGAAAAAGTGTTACAAACCAAACTGAAGAAAAATAAATAACTGTTTTCCCCCAGCAGTAATTATTCTTAAGTTTAAATCAATGAGTATGGTTGAAAATACTTGAAATTTCTCTTTAAAACTAAAGTGTTACTTTCAAAAATAATATACTTCTCATCAACCATTCCTAGTTATAATGAAGTAACAACTTCTTTATTAAAGTAATTATTTCCCATTTCAAACCTATGCATAGTAAGACAACTAATAAAAACGATGGTTTCCAAACTCAACTGATAACTTTTTTTAAAAAAAAGAAGTATATTCTAAAAAAATTTAAACCAAACCGGAACAACAGGAGATAACTATAAGTAATAATTTGTCAATTTAAATGTCTATGTGTAGAAAAGGAAATAATAAAAATCTAATTTTTAAATTGAGCTGCTTAACTTTAAAAATATCTTTCGAAAAATTGTCATCAACTAAACTTGGTAACCACACAACCAAACAAAACTTATAATTTAAATTTTACTCTAAAAGTAAATTATTTTTTATTTAAAAAGTAAACACTAAAAAAGTGAATTTCTATTTCAACACATTATAAGTATAAAGTTGAAGACTTGAATGGGGTCATTCACCTTTCAAGGCCAAGTATATTCTATCTATTCTTTAAACATAGTGAACATTCATTGCCATTTCTTTTTTCAGGTTTCAAATCAGATCTCTCATGACGCTATTTTAATTTTAATTTCAAACCAGACGCTATTGTAGCATTCAAATTCAAAAAATCAATCCTGCAAAATAAATTTCATTAACTCGTTCTCCACATACAACTTCCGTCGCTTGACAGATGCTGCTACCTGGCGACATTGCTCAAAAACAAAATCATCGTATGATATCAGAGGGTAAAGTACGACGGCAAGACAGCCTATCTTCTAAAATACCGGTATGCGATTCTACCTGTAGTCACACACAATGTCTGACTTCTACACTTAGTTACGTTAGAGATGAATTTCCTTCTTGGTCTTCAAAATTTCTACCTCAGTTTTTTTTTAACAATGTTAATCTACAGTTTTTGTGCGTGTTAGTTCTAAAATGTTTAATAAATTTTCGTTTCCACGGCACAAGCTTACGTGATCTGCGACAGGATTTTTCCAGGTACAGATTTTATCATATTTTAAATTTTTGTTAATGCTTTAAAATAATTTATTAATTATCATGTATTCTTTAAAATATGTATTTCATGTTTTATTTAATATTCAATGTTCTTTTGAAACTCAATGATTATAAAAATTTTCTTTTGTTAAAACATACTTTACAAAACCTTGCAAAGGCACATTTTGAGTTTTGAACAATCATGTGAAATATGTGCAAACTAATGTTGAACTTTAAATGATCAAAATATCTTATTGAACATGTCAAATATAAAACAATTGGAGAAATCGTTTCTAAATCAGAAAATTTCGTTTTACAGACTTTGCAGATCTTTGCAAGTCTTATACAAGCTTTGTTTCAAACAAATTAAATATATATAAATAGATTTATAATCATCTAAGAAGCTTTTAAGTACAATCTTAACGAATTTCTGTTATACAATCAATTTTCTTTGATTTTGACAAATAACCAGATATTTTCTTTAATAATGAACATTAATGCTAAAACATGTCTGATTTTGTACAAGACGCTAAAAAACATGTTTTTTGCCATAGCTAATATGCTGGTAGAAGAAACACAGCAAAAGATCTAAACATGTTTCGTCCTGTTAACAAAACACGTTTTATCCAACATAGCTTCAGAGTTTCACGTGCACAAAAGTGATATTACAAAAACTGACTTTATAGAACTCTAATTAAACTCATATTGTATATGTGCCTAAACTTATTTCAGCGAATATGTTTTCTTAAAAAACTATCTTTTAGATGTAGACTTGTGTAATTAATTATAAAATATTTATTGGGTGGAGCCTGCATGCAAACTTTCGGTCCTAACAGCCTCCCAGAGGTTATTTTCTAAATTAAAATAATTGACGTCAATTAATAAAACTTAATATTCAAAATTTTCTTTTTTTAAATAAACTTCTCTTTTTTATAATAAATTCTTTATCTAAAATATATATATATTTATTGGCCAATATAGCATTTAAGTAATTTATAAAATAAGTAATATTATGTAACCTTTTTTTTTAAAACTTATCATTTCATAAAGTTAAAAAGGGGGGGGATAAATATCAGTATCTTTTCATCTTTTTTTTTATTTTGTAATTTTTACATTTAAGGGCGTATAATCTTTTTTTTTGGATTAATTATAATCCTGTTAATTGTTAAGCTGTGCTCATTGTTTTGTTAAATTTTGTAACGATAAAATATATAAACTAAAAGGGGGGATAAATCTTCAGAATCTATTGACTAATTTTTTTTATTTAAATTATAATATTTTGTATTAAGGGCATATAACTTTACTAATTATAAGATTGTTAATCATAAGCTGTTTATGATAATTTTGTCTCAGGATGTATTTCTCAGCTGTAAATGATAAAATCTGAAACGTCAAAATTTTGTTTCAATAAACTTGAGCCTTGTTAATCACTAAATTTGTTTTTGTCTTTTATTTTTTTTTAAATTTCTAAACATTGTTACCATTTTGGTTCCGCCTTTCTTAAATTTAAGTCCCCTGGTAACACTATTAGTGTATACAATGGCTAGAAGGCTTTATTATATGTCTTTCCTTCTTTTTGTTACAGCTTATGATGGACCGAGAATGTTTCGCCTTGCAACTACACTTTTTTCAAGTAGTCTTCTGTTAGATCCCACCCTTTCATTTTGTTATTTTCCAAGTCAAACTTTATTAGAGTGTTCTAGTGGTTTTCTTTCTCTTAGTATAAGGCGATAATGTTTGAGATCACAAATAAGAGAGAAGTGTTCTTATCTGTGCCGATAGGTATTTTTGAACTAATGATGGTTAATTTGTTTTCTGTATGGGAAATAAATAAAATAAACTATAAGTACACTACAAGCAAAAATGTTAAATGAACTAAAAATCAATATTCTCTAAATGTAGAAATTTTTATCTATTTTTAAAATACATTAATAAATGTAACTTGAATTACAAAAACAATTTAAAATTTTTTTAAATATTTTGTTGCCAGTGAAAATTAATATTTTAAATTAAACTTATTTGTATAAATATAAAATAAAGGAACATGAAAATTACTTTTCACTACGGTTTATAACTCAGATGTTCAATTACAGTGAGCATGGTGTGGCATGCCCGAGGGACCCACCCGGATTTACACCTTCCTGCATATGGTATTCAGTATGTTACCTTGAGAGTGAAAGATCCTGTAGGAAACCAACCGTTTGATTAGTAGGAATTTGTATTCACAGTGTTCCTTTGACAGTTTACACAGTCGGCACACATCAAACGCTGCCTGTACAGTCAACAGACCAGATAATATAGGTTAGTTGGCTTTAAAACAAATCTTCAAGCAATTGTATTAGCTTGACGATTTAAATCATTATTCACCCAGTATATGGTAAGTTTAATAATAGCAAAAAAAAATAGTTCTCCATTTGTTAACTAATCTTCACATTTCATTCCATCGGAAAACCCGAAAAAAGTTATTTTCGAAATGGCGTCGCCCATCATCGTTATCTTTGCTTGTACTTGGGCACTATAGCGGTAACAAAAATTTAAATAATCGAGAGACAAAATTTTAGTGTCCTTACTCAAAACCATATTCAGAAAAAACGAAACGTAAAGTGTAAAATTGACTGCATATTTGAAACAGTTATTTATCTTGCGTGATATTCAATATATACAACAAACTGATATACTACATTAGATAAAAATTTGCAGATAAATTTTTTCTATGATGACATTTAAGAAATTTATAGTAAAATTTCTTTGGAACGCTGACGTAGCAACAATATGTGATATAGGTATTGTTACGAGATCAGGCATGACTCGGTTACCGACAAGAGTGTAGCGAATCGAGGTTGCTTGTACACCTTCGAAGCACGGTAGAGTCGAGGCATTAATACGAGTGGAAATGTTTTAGTATATAGACTAGATATCTACGAGACCATTGTTTCTAGACGACATTAAGAAAATAATTATCTACACAATTCTAGGTTCAAAAACGCCGTGAAGATATCCAACTGGATAAAACTGCTTGATTTACCAACATAAAATAACAGACAAGCTGTAACGTTTCTTTCACTGAATTAGATTTTTCAAGGGTATCTATCCAAGTTTCGCTATTTAAAATAAAATAATACGATAGATCGCTATGAATAATTTATTGAAAACTTTTCTTAGCTACAACGGACAGTATACACTTGACACTTAACTTGTATCCATCGACTGTAACCACTTTCTTGACTTCACTAGTTTAAAAATCCATCCGTAGATCGTTGGATCTACAACTGCAACAGCTGTTCGGCGGGTGTCTTCTCACTCGATACTGATGTGAGCTGACGTGGTATCTTGGGATTTACTGCCTTGCCTTGATCCTTACGACGTGGTGTCTTGGGATCCACTGACTCGCCTTGATCCTTACGACGTGGTGTCTTGGGATCCACTGACTCTGGAACATTCAGGTTTCTTAATATTTTCTACTTATTAGGTAGAGGAGGGAGGAATACCCCCTCCTATGTCAAGGGCTCAACACGCCTCTGTGACGGATACGGAAATACCGAGGGCTCAACACGCCTCTGCAGTGACAGGATGTCGAGGGCTCAGCACGCCTCTGCGACAGGGACGGATTTACCGAGGGCTCAACACGCCTCTGGGGTGACAGGATGTCGAGGGCTCAGCACGCCTCTGCGACAGATACGGATTTACCGAGGGCTCAACACGCCTCTGCGGTGACGGGATGTCGAGGGCTCAGCACGCCTCTGCGACAGGTACGGATTTACCGAGAGCTCAACACGCCTCCTCGGTGACAGGATGTCGAGGGCTCAGCACGCCTCTGCGACAGGTACAGATTTACAGAGGGCTCAACACGCCTCTGCGGTGACAGGATGTCGAGGGCTCAGCACGCCTCTGCGTCAGGTACGGATTTACCGAGGGCTCAACACGCCTCTGCGGTGACAGGATGTCGAGGGCTCAGCACGCCTCTGCGACAGGTACGGATTTACCGAGGGCTCAACACGCCTCTGCGGTGACAGGATGTCGAGGGCTCAGCACGCCTCTGCGACAGGTAAGGATTTACCGAGGGCTCAACACGCCTCTGCGGTAATAGGATGTCGAGGAGAGGGGAGAGGTCTGCCGGAATGGCAGTCAGGGTGGTTCAACCCCAACTGACTCTTTTAGCTGCTCGAGGCTGCTTTTATGCTGTGTTTTTGTGGTGGGGGGGTCAGCTATCCAATGTTGACTTTGGACGTTCTAGAACCTTCCATCACCTTTGATCTGTTTACTTAGGACCTTGTTTACTCTTCTAAATCGTTTCTATAACTCTTATTTGAGTATTTAATTAATGAAGATTTTGCTTCATTACAAAGCATGTACGATAGATAAATAACCGCTGTTGGTCAACTGAGAATAATGCTTTTCACAGAAAAGGCAACCCATAATTTAGATTCTCTGTCAACTGCTGGTTCGCCATGTTAGGCAATCGCATCGAGTTTGTAAAGGACATTTTAATTAGTGTCCTTATATATAAAAAAAATGAAAACGGTAAAGTTATTTTTGTTACTCTATGCACTTAAGTAAAATGGTTTCTAGCATAGATTAATTTACTACTAAGATAAAAGTTGATGTCGGTGCCCTAAAGCAAGAATGCAGTTATAAAAACAAATTTAACCTATACCACTATAGTATAAGTAGTAAAATATAACATGTAACAATAAATTATTTTAAATTATTATCTGAGAACAACCAGAAAGGAGAGAGACGCTGAAAACAGGTTAATTCAACTGACTGTAATGAAGTAATAAAACTTAACCCTAATTATTTGCCCATTTGTACTTCATTTGTAGGCTACTTGACCTAGACTTTTTAGTTTCTATGATAACATAATATTTTATTAAAACACAAAATATTTTTATATCACTATTTCAAGTACTAATGACCGTAAGGGTTTTTCCTTTAAACAGCAAGAGAAAGCAAAACAAAACCCAGTGTCTTTTCAAATTTCTGCCTTCTACTAATAAATCAATATTGTTATTTGTTTGTTTTACATAAGTGTATTTATTAATGGAAAACATTTGTCAAATAACACTATAAAGTAACAATTATCACAGTGATCACATATAAGAAATAAAAATCAAAAAAATTGACACAAAGTAGTAGAACTAAAGAGGCAGATATGGACTGCAATCGGTAGACGTATAACACAATGTACTGCCTTTAGTAACAAACACTGGCCAAGTAGTCTGATCTCTAGTCAAATCCAGCGCCAAATGTGTAAAAATGAGTTTCCGATCTCTTTGTATATATATATATATATATTATGTCTTTATATCATCAGTCCTATAAATACACAAATATTTACACCCTCGAAGAACGTTTTCTGATTTTCAACACCATTAATATTCTTTGCAAATGTGAATTACTATAAGGAGGCGATTATGTAATTGAGCATTCAATAGATTTTAACTGAATTTTAACAAAAGTTCAATTTTTTATAGCATACCATTACAACTAATATAGGAATCAGTGATTTTATATTTGAAAAAATAAATAAAGTGGTTCGTGGATTATTGAGGCTGATATAATAATCAGGAAACCTTTTTCAGATACCTGGAAGTATGAAATACACACATTTATTTGAACGTATTTAACTAAAAAATACTTTGATGTTATCAATGGAAACTTCTACTGAATATTCACTTATTGAATTTGGTGTTATAGGTAAAAGTTTATTTGGTGCAGGTCTATATTGGTGTAGGTAAATTTATTGTTGTATAATAACAAATATAAGAGTCAATATTAGTGTCCTAAACCAAGTATGCAGTTATAAAAACAAGCACAACCTATACCACTATACTATACATAATAAAATGAATATGAGACACAAGTTTTACTGACACAAAATTATGATATTAGAGATGATGAGAAATATATAAATATAACTTTATTGAGGCAAGATGATTCGCTATTTAGACTGTTTAAACAGAACATGAGTTCCAACTAATGATAATAATTCGATTACATGAGTTTACTCAATGTTGAACAGGGCAAAAATACAAATTTCGTTTTCTCCGAACGATAGTTTATACTTTGATCAAAATATAAATTTTGTAAATAGTTTACCTATTTAAAAAACTACGGTTTGGAGTTAATTTTTTTTTTTAATATCAACAATACTTACGTTTAACCTTTCCATGGAAAAAAAAATGTTTTAGAGAACTCTTCAATGTTTTACCAATAAAACTGAAAATGTATAGTACCAAATAGGCAAAAAATATCTCATTTAAGTGTTAACAACAATGGAAAGTTCGCGTGTAACATTCAAGCATTAGTATTTATTCATTTAATAAACAGTCACTTATAACCCTATTGTTTAAAAAAATATATTTTATCGTGAAAAGTAGTGTTTTACTGCGACTCAGTTATAGTTTTGCACAAAGATTTAAAGGTGGATTTAGTCAAAGATATAATAAAATATATTAGAGTGAAGCATGCCAAGAGGCTTCAACATCCCGCCAATACAGAGATTAGAGGAATGTTGGACAATTTAAATGTGATAAGAAGATTACAGAAAACAAAGCCATTTGACTTTGTTTACATAATCGCAAGTTTCAATGTCTCAATATAATATGAAGTTCTCATCTAGTAATAGGAGTGAAAATGAGAAAATATTTTGCTACCATTATTTTATCAATTTAATTTATAAAATTCGTACCCATAATTTTATACAGAAGCCAATGTTAAGTGCAAATAATGAGTTTTGAAAATGAAATGAAAGACACATTTACTATTTGGAAGAAAATCATTACCATAAGTCAATAATTTAGTTGAAACATGACCTTATAACACATTATTAGATGATCTAGTCAACTGTATATATTATAAAGTTTGTAGTCCACCGTTGGGAAGCAGATGTAGAACCGAATATAGAACTCAGAATTTAGTAAATCTTATTGTATAGAATAGAACCTTAATGTAAACTTGAAATTGAATACATTTTTATTTTCACACTACAAGACTAACACTCTTTTCTTTATAATAACAAACCAGTAAACATAATAACATAATTATTAGAGTCTTCTAGTTATTAGGGACATAATAGAAATAAATTCAAGTCTTCATTCATGCACGGAAATAAACAATTATATATATATATATATATATATATATATAGATTTATGTATAAGACCTTTCGAGTGCCTAATGGTACGGGCGACGACCTATTGGAGGCCTGGAGTGCTTGAACTCAGGCATTCAAAAGGTCTGTTTTCATACACTTAAACGACCTTTTGTGCCCTCTGTATAAAGCAAAAACGTCGACGAACCTTTTGGATGCCTAGAGTGCCTGGTGTGAAATGTACGGGAGACGATATTTTGAAGGCTTATATACGATCAGTTACAAATGCCACCTATTGAAGTCTTATACGATCACTTACAAAAGTCACCTTTTAAAGGCTTTAGTTGACGCCTGTTTCTGTTAATTTCTATTTTCTGACGCCTGTTATCACGATGGTATAAGTCATCGTGTTTTTTAGAGACCTTTTGAAGACCTGCTATTATTTAAATAGAACCTTTTGAAGACCTTATGCTCTCCAATAAACTTAATTTTGACATTACTTTGTCTGAAACATTATTTGAGTAAAATTTTGCATCACATAACAATATTGTATAGTTTTAATACAAAAAAAATTTGATTTAAAAATTTTCTCATATCACTTACTTTCTTTCATTAATACTATTGTTTGTCAAATACTAATGAAGTAACTATTTATTTTAAATATAACTAGAGGGTACATAATCCTCTGTTCGCGGTACAACTCCCGTTCAGCCATTCGTTGTCCTCGTTTTCCTAATATAGTTAACAGAATGTTAAAATATGTTACACATTATTAATCAGAAGACGAAAATAGTTACATTTATTTCTCCAAACAAGTAGGCTACGGTATTTATTTTTTCAAGTTTATAAATAAAACTATATTTTAACTAGTTACCATTTTACTTTCACACTATACTATAGTATAGAGAAAGTATAGTGATCGCAAAAAAATCGATGATGAGATTTTTGTGGATATACCCGTTTTGGGACCCCCTGAGTCCAAAAAAGTGGTTTTTACAAAATGTCTGTCTGTAACTTATGTCTGTATATATAAAAAGCTAGAGAGAAAAATATTCGATCGATTTCAAACAAATTTGCACCAAGCATGTCAATTAGGCATGCTTTATTTTTGTTTAAATTTGTTAAATTGTTAAATTTGTTTAACAACAAAACACACGTCATAGTACTTTTCCCAGCCCTAAAATGTATGTTATACTGTACAGTCCTAATTGTAGTTATGCGATTAGGCAGAAAAGTATCTTAAATTAATTCAGCAGCCTAAACAGTTACTTTTGGTAGTGTTTAACAACAAAACACATGTCATAGTACTTTTCCCAGCCCTAAAATGTATGTTATACTGTAAATATATGTTAAGTGTACTGTTTAATTTGTGTGTGTGTGTGTGTGGGTGTGTGTGTGTGTGTGTGTGTGTGTGTGTGTGTGTGTGTGTGTGTGTGTGTAAATAGTGTGCGTCTCTACGATGAGACAGCGAGTTTGGTCCCGCCTGTTTAAGTAGCCTATGTATAGTCCACTACAAAAACATGTATTAAGTATCAAAGATTATTAATATTTCACTACAATTATTATTATTGCATTTTATAGTGTGAAGCATAAATATTTACGTTATTGAAGAACGTTAGTTTCCGTTAACGTTTCGTTCTGCAGGTTAGTGTGTATTATTACACACGTGTGTATTATTTTCATTTTTCGTATTTTGCGGAATTTGAGAAATTTTTCTGGCCTATGAATGACTCATCGATTGACAAATATTTTTCCCCAAAAAATCCGAAAGGCTTAAAACGTTTCAGGGCGTACAGTTCGCCAGAACTTTCGGAAGACGCAAGTGTTTCGTTAGGAATGTCGGAAACGCATTGTGACAAGATGGATAATGCAAAGGTAGGTGACACGACGCATGGACAGCTAATGACTGGGTTGAGTAACTTGCTAGATACAAAATTATCGACATTGGCTACTAAAAAAGACCTCTTAATTGTGTCTTCTGAGGTGAGAAGTCTGACGGAAGAGAACAAAGTTTTCAAAGCAAAGATAGACTGTATTAAAAAACAAGAACAGGTTATTATGGATAAGCTAAATGATTTAGAAGGTAGATCTAGACGTAACAATTTAATTTTAGTAGGTCTTAAATGGAATGGTCAGACAGACTTTAAAGCCCTTGTGAAACAATTCTGTGTGGAAGTGTTAAAGTGTAATGACAGTTTGTGGGTCAATAGAGCGCAACCATTAGGAGCAAAGGGCAGAGCAATAATTGCCCAGTTCCCTTCAGATGACGATATTGGGTGGATCATGTCCAATGTAAATAAGTTAAAGGGAACATCTTATGTCGTACATCGGGATTACACACAGGATGTAAGATTAAAGCGAGCCTACCTTGCTACAGTCTGACGGGAGATAGAAAAAGAGTTGGGAAGAAGTCGTATGCCGTTAGTTTTGGACCACATTAGAATAGAATGTGTCAAATTCACCTGGGAGGACAACACACTGATGGCCGGCCGAACGGATGGAATAGTGAAGCTGAAGGATCTATTCAACTACGATTTCTCATCGCGCATAGCGGAGTTGAGAAAGGACGGTCCAGGGAAGCTGCAACCAGGACGGACGGACGAGAATGGAGTGAAGACAACATCTTCTTAGGGACTAAACACCAATTTCTCAGGACAATGTTCTCAAACAGCTGATAAGGAGTTGGACAATATTTAAGTGCCTCAGACGGCTAGCAATTTTAAAATATTGTCTTATAATATATGTGGACTAAGAGCCAAGGTTGGTGAAGATTATTTTTTTCATTTACTAAATAAGTATGATTTAATTTTTTTATTAGAAACATTTATATCTGAATATGATGAAGAGTTTATTGTTAAGAGTCTTCCTAATTTTAAAATCGATTTTTTTAGTTCTGCTGAAAGAAATGCTAATTTTGGAAGGGCAATAGGAGGTATTATTTGTTGTGTAAATTTACAGTCATCCTTTACTAAAGAAGTTAGTTTCGTATGCAAACGTAATATAAAATTAATTGAAATTAAAAATTGGTTGGTTTTGCCAATTTATTTAAATTATAACAAATTGGAGAACAGCTTTGAAAATTTTTGTAATTTTATTAATTCAAATTCAGAGCAAAATTTAATAATAATTGGAGATTTTAATGGCCGAATATCTAACGAACAAAATAATTCTAATATGTATAATTATATTAATGTAACTAGTACAATTAGAGGGGTCAGAAATCGAAAGACAGGATATTAAATACAAGGTTGCGTAAACTTCTAGAATTATTCCTTAATTTTGGATTAGTGGTTTTGAATGGCAGAACGCAAAGTGATGTTGAAGGAGAATTTACTTTTATTGGGAAGATGGGTAATTCTGTAATTGACCTTGCGGTTGTATCAGTGAGTTGTTTAGAAATAGTAAATGATTTTGAGGTTATAAGTCATGCAGGATCGGATCATCTACCTATTTGTGTAAATTGTAAAGTTGGTAGACTTGCAGAGAGCCAAAGGGTTGGGGATTGTATACTACCATTGTTGCTAAGAATAAAATGGACTAATTCAGATAACGTCTTGTTCGGTAAAAACATAGATAAGGAAATGTCAACCTTTGATGTCTTGAATGATAACCAGATAAATGTCAATAGCATGATTCATTGTATCAAACAAGCAGCCCACTTTAAACCGAGTACAAATAATAACACTACGGTAAACAAAAAACAACAATGGTTTGATTTCGATTGTCTGGTATCAAGGCAGCGAGCCTTTAAACTCTTAAAGCTGTTTCGCAAAACAAATTCAACTATGGTTAAAGTCGCATATTTAGAGGCAAATAAAAACTTTAAATCGTTATGCAGAACTAAGCGTAAGATACATTACAAATATGTTGTAAATAAATTGGGGCAAGTTAAAGATGCAAAACAATTTTGGAATTCTATGAAAAGTTTTAAAAATACAAAAAGCAGATTAGCTGGAAATATTAGCTGTGTCGAATGGGTGGAGTATTTTAAAAATCCTTTGAATCCTCTTATTGTACCAAGGGATGTTTCTTATACGGAACAGTATATTTTCGACAATGATCTCGACAAGCAATTCAACCAGCAAGAACTGCAAACGATTTTGGCAAAATTGAAAGATGGGAAGGCTCCAGGTTTTGACGGAGTACCGTATGATTTTTTAAAAAACGGCCCACGGGTTTTAAGTTCAAAGCTATTGGCTATTTTCAATAAAATATATATGGAAGAACGCGTTCTAGAAAGTTTTAAAAAATCTATAATTTTTCCCTTGCATAAAAAAGGGGATGTCAATTGTGTGCAAAATTACAGAGGTCTGCCATTTATAGATTGTATAGCGAAAGTGTTTGCTAGTTTATTGCACAATCGATTAAACAATTGGGTACACAGTCATCAAATAATTAGTGAATTTCAAGTCGGATTTAGAAAGGGTTATTCCACTATAGATAACATATTCAACTTAACTAGTATGATTCAGTTGCAACTGTCAAAGAAGGGGGCGAAACTGTATTGTTTTTTTGTAGATTTTTCCTCTGCTCTTGATACTATTGATAGAAAGGCTCTGTATTTTAAGTTATCGTGTTTGGGTGTTTCTTTTCATATGCTGAATATTATAAAAGAGCTTTACAAAGGTACAACATCGGGAGTGTGGTGTAATGCGGGCGTAACGAAATGTTTTGAAACTAATATGGGTTTGAAACAAGTCTGTATTTTAAGTCCATTGCTATTCTCTTTATTTGTGAACGATTTGGCTGATATTTTAGATGGAGGATGCTATTTTGAAGGGTTTAAGGTCAGTGTTTTATTGTATGCAGATGATATTGTTATTCTGTCCCCTACTCCTGGTAGTTTGAAGAGTATGATAAATAAACTCGAAAATTATTGTAACAAGTGGAATCTTCGGGTTAATTTAAGTAAATTTAAAATAATGGTTTTTAGGAAAGGGGGTCAGTTGTGTAGAAATGAGAAGTGGTGGTACAAAAGGCAACGGGTAGAGGTTGTCAATAAATATAAATACTTACGTGTTATACTTACTCCATCATTGTCATGGGAAACTCAATTTAAGGACAAATCTAGGGCTGGAAAATATGCTATAAACGCGGTATGGCACAACCTTTTAGGTAACGAGAGGGTCCCACTTAGTGCCAAGTTTACATGTTTTAATTCTATTGTGAAGGCGATTTTATGCTACAGTTCCCAGGTCTGGGGCTACAAGGAAAGAGATAAATTGGAAGGGGTATTTAAATTATTTATTTAAAGAATATTTAAGTTGCCAAATAACACCCCAAATTATGTCTTGTTTTCAGAAACAGGGTTTGAAAAGGTTTATTTGTATACATTGAGAATCCACCTGAATTTTCTTTTAAGGGTTGTAGCTTTACCAAAGAATAGATTGCCAAACATTCTTGCTAAACAAATAATAAAAAGTGGCATTTACTGGTACCAGGAGTGGAAAGTGTTAGGATATAAATACGGGATTGATGTGGATATGAGCAATATTGATAGGCTACGGGAACAGATGCTTAGTGTTATTGAAGCGGTCAGAGTTACTTGGGAGGGAGAATGTTTACAGAGGGCAAGAAATGCGACATATCACAAACAGTACCGGGACCTTGACTTTCAACTCTGCAGTAGATGTGTTTTATTTGATAAATATGATATACAAACAATAAGTTGGATCATCAAAGCAAGGGCGGAACTTGTTGACTTAAACTATAAACCGTGGTGTAAAGATAAAATATGGTTATGCTCCTTATGCAAGATAAATGAAAACGAGACGGTTTACCATTTTATTGCTCGCTGCCCTATCCTAGCCGATATAAGAAATTTGTGCTTTTTCAAACGCAGTTGAAATAGGGGGGAATTTGAACTTGTATTAAATGGGAGAAATTGGTGGAGATTGGGTAAATTCATGAAGATTGCATGGAAATTTAGATGGGAATTAATAAATGAATTTAATTTTTAACTGTAACAGTACACAAAATTTTGGTTGGGAAGGGAGGTTACACCTAAGTTCTTAGAAGGATTACTGTAAATCTATTTATATATGTAAGTAATTTTAATTGAATAGCTGGTGCCAAATTAATTAGTTCTGTAGTAATTTGAATATTTTGTATGATTATATGATTATATATGTATGGGTGCAATGATGGAAGGAAGGTTATATACACACAGGTCTATATTTGTAAATATATGTGACTCATAGTATAATTTTTAACTATATTGTTTTGTTTATGCCAACCCAGCTGACGGTCAAAAAGACCATTGCTGTAAAGTACTCTGTAAAGAAAGAATATTATTAAGTTTATTTCATTTTATTTTATCTTCTATAATTAATTAATTGTGAATTTATTTTATATTTTGTATGGAATACATGTCAAAATAAAGTACTTTTTCTATTCTATTCTATTCTATATTCTATTCATAGTACTTTTCCCAGCCCTAAAATGTATGTTATACTGTACAGTCCTAATTGTAGTTATGCGATTAAGCAGAAAAGTGTCTTAAATTAATTCAGCAACCTAGACAGTTACTTTTGGTAGTGTTTAACAACAAAACACATGTCATAGTACTTTTCCCAGCCCTAAAATGTATGTTATACTGTACAGTCCTAATAGTAGTTATGCGATTAAGCAGAAAAGTGTCGTAAATTAATTCAGCAGCCTAAACAGTTACTTTTGGTAGTGTTTAACAACAAAACACATGCCATAGTACTTTTCCCAGCCTTAGGGCATTTATTGTCTGGGCATTGAAAGACAAGATATTGAGATATTCGGCAAAATACACTGGGAAATCCTCTCACTTAACAAATATCATAAACCACCTAACTTATAGAAAGGTTTTGAACCCGAACGGCCATAAAGGACCACCGGGTTTTCACTAATTGGTTCTGTTAAAAGCATGCGTTAATGACATACCTATAAATATAAGTAAATATGTTTTTTTCACAAACACTCCCGAAATTACACGCCCTTACTACATGTAAAAAAAAAGTTTGCTAATGGCCACCTTAGGATCGTCACGTTTAGGGAAACAGATAATACAAATTTTCCCTAGGCCCTTTAGTGGAACCGACCTTATTAACCTATCTTGTTATTTGTGCTTTAGATAATAGTATTAATACATACAACTGCTATATTATAAATTGCAAATATACAGGATGCCCTCGAAATCTCTGGTCCCCTTTTTTGGATTTGTTCCTGGAATCGAGACAAACAAATTTCACATTATAAACATAGGTCAACGGTGCTTACTTTTTCGTCTGTCTGTCTGTATGTTTTTTTCACAAAATAATTCATATCTATAGAACGGTTTCACCAATTGAGTTCAAACTAGACTTGAAGTTATACCTAATAATGATCTATTATAAATAAAATAAACGATTATATCCAATGATGCGTTTAAAAATGGCGACTGTTAAAAATGTCATACCTAACAAACTAAAAAACCTTTTATTTTGTCAAAAAATTTCAATACATCTTTGTTGTTGCCCTTTTCAATTTCCTATCGGAAAGTGTAATTATCAAAACAATTGGATGAAGGATAATTGTTAAGTTAAGGATTATAACAGCATAATATGTACACACAATATATTGTTGTGTTTACTGTGTTGGTATAAAATGCCGGGTTGAACAAACCGAATATTACACATAACTTAACTATTATCCTTCATCCGATTGTTTTGGCGGTTACACCATCCGATACGAAATGAAAAGGGCTACAAAAATAATTTCTTGAAATTTTTTGTTAAAATGTAGGCCTTCGGTTTTTGGGCAATTCAGGTTTGAAATTTTCAAACACCTTATGGTATATAATCGGTTATCTTGTTTAAATAGATCATTGTTAGATTAAACTTTGTGCAAAGTTTGAGCTCAATCAGTCATATAATTCTCTAGATAAAAATTATTTAGTGAAAAAACAAATTGGTGGCTATGGGGAAACAAAGCTTGTCCGGACCCATGTCTAATTGAGTTTTTTTTCTCATTCTTATGTGCTGAATCATATCCTAAAATATTGCAGAGTAATTACAAAACATCCTGCATATACTTAAAAATCTTATTAAAATTATGCAAAACATCCCAATATTGTGATTACGTACGCTGTTATTATCTTTAACTTAACTGTTATCCTTCATCCGATTCTTTTGAAGTTACAACATCCGATAGGGAATTAAAAGTGCTATAAAAAGGTGTCTTGAATTTTTTGTTAAATGTACTGTTTTTGGGTATACAGTATTAGGTTAGAAATTTCCAAACGGTCGCCATTACGAAACGCTAGATTGGATATAATCCTTTATTTTACTTAAAGTAGATTATTTTACTTTCTCACTATCCTACTATAGTATAGAGAAAGTGTAAATATAGTGATCGCAAAAAAATCGATGTTGATATTTTTGTGGATATATCCGTTTTGGGACCCCCTGAGTCAAAAAAAGTGGTTTTTACAAAATGTCTGTCTGTATGTATGTCTGTCTGTCTGTATGTCTGTCTGTATGTCTGTCTGTATGTCTGTATGTCTGTATGTAGACAAAGCTAGAGAGAAAACTATTCGATCGATTTCAAAAAAATTACACCAAACATGTCAATTAGACCTGTTCAGATTCACGATAAAGGGTTTTGACAAATTTTGAAAAATAACCCCCTTTATGGCCAAAAAACTCCCAAAAAAATCAGTTATTATTTTTTTTATAAAAAAACGGCTCTAACGATTTTGATAAAATTTTGCTTATTTTTAGCCCTTAACGAACCATACCATATGCGAAAATCGGCATCATTCTAAAAATTCTTGTTTAGGTAATAATAAAAATAATAATTTTATTACTAAAAACTCTCCTACTTTACTGTGTTCCTTCTCCTACTTTAATACAATTGTGAAGTCACAGTGAATCTGTTTAGTAATTTTAATGTGAGAAAGTATGTGCCAGTTTCTGGTACTGTTTATTTAGGTATAACTTCATGTCACGTTTGAACCGAATCGGTCAAACCATTCTCTAGATAGATATCAATTATTATTTTGTTAAAAACACATAGAACCTACATACAGATAGACGATAAAGTAAGCACCGTAGACCCATTATTATATTGCGAAATTTGTTTGTCTCGATCCCAGTAACAAATCCACAAAAGGGGACCAGAGAGTTCGGCGGCATCCTGTATATAATCATATGTAACACAATACAATATAACAATAGTCCCATGTAGGTATATAATGTTTCCAGATTTTTCGTTGGAATTACAACTTTTTTTACTAGAACCCATTATTCTGTACTGAAGAACAAATTAATTCTTTATAAAACATAATTTATGGAAAGATTGATTAAGCTATGCCTAAACTCGGTCAAGGCTTGTACCAATGTAGGCTACTAGGATACTTAGATAACTTTTTCTTTTTTTATATAGGAGATGGCATAACAGTTGAACCCAGCCTATATGTATGTATTCACCTTAAAAGTAGGAGGAATTCACTAAATGAAAGTTTTAATAGTAAAATTGAGTGTTGGTGTGGAAAAGTGGGTTTTTTGAGCCCGAAAGATTCGTCGGAGAAATAAACTAAATAGTAAAGTATGTAGGAAATTTTATATTCTTTCATTTTGAGTATGCTAGAGAGGTTATTAAAGAATAGAGAAAACCCGCAAGAATGAGATTTTTTTAACTTTTTTGCATTTTTGTCAATGTTGCGTCACGAAATTTTGTAAGCAAACCTCAGATTCGGATTCAGCACCCCAAAAACATACAGAGGGGAAGAAATAAAAACTACCCTACAACTTTCCTAGTAATCCACCAATGTAATTTGACATATATACAATTGAACAATATACAAACACATTTTTGTTCAAATACTAAGAGACGAGCAGCTCAAAAGTTGTAGATTGATAATTTCCAAAATATCAATTTAACAATGAATTTTACGAAACAAGTGCACACTTTGTAGAAAGTTGGAGTCCTAAACTTGTGTCCAACAAAATTAATCTATGCTATTAATTAACCATTCTAGTGCGCTTAAGGCTTATTTTGCGCACTTGTTCACAACCACTCGTTAACTCTGTCGCTGGAGTTGTAGTTTAAGCTACAAAGCCGTTACATTTGCTGTTCATTAGCCCCCTATTACATCCCGCCGGAAATAAGTCGAGTTACAGTAACCCTATATTATGTTCATATTAGGTTAATACCATTCAGTTTTACTCGTTTTCAGTTACATATGAATTTGCTTACTTATTCAAATACAGTAGATTAGGTTGTATTAAACGCTTTAATTGTTTAGCATACAGGGTGTTTTGCGAGAGTTTGGCACAACTTCAGAAGATGATAGGGGTCCACCTAAAAAAAATCAAAATTGTTCATATGTACCTAGGGCCAGAAAAGCTTCGTTTTCCAGGTTTAACCCGGCTTCGCCCGGGACTTCTATCATATGATATTCACTAATAAATGTTGAATATGATCTTGATTTCAAAGTATTCGCAAACCCGTCTGCTAGCACCTAATTTAAGAATCATGCGCAAGACTCTAAAAATGATAGTAATGAGTTAAATAAAGTATTTTTACAAAGTAGAAATTTACTCAGTAACAGTAACTTTTTTCAGATGATCCGGTGCTATACGATTGTGTGGTAGTTGGAATATAAAGAGATAAACCTCAAAATATAAGAAGTAAAAGCTTTTTATTGAAAACATTCTAACTATTTAAAATTCTTGTTTATAAACAACATTTTTCCTTTTGTTATCTGGGGGTAAGTTATACAAATTTTTCGGATTTCCTACTCGAGATCAAGCTACGTATAATTGACCGTGAGAAAAACAGGAATCTTTGAGACTTATGCCGCAATACTTTAAAGTTTGTCCCTATGGTTTATCTGGCTTATTGTTAATGTGTAACCTATGGGGGTCTGACTTTTTAATCTTACAATAGTTATCGGCGTAACTTTACATACTCTATAGTGTTTACTTTATTACTTATTTATCCACTACATCTAGTAAAACTTAATGGTTTATCAGGCTTATTGTTAATGTGTGACAATTGGGTCTGACTTTATAATCTTACAAAAGTTAACGGTTTAACTGTACATACTGTATAGTGTTTACTTTATTTTTGATTTATCCCTTACATCTAGTAAAACTTAATGGTTTATCTGGCTTATTGTTAATGTGTGACAATTGAGTCTGAAAAAGTTGTCATCTCGCAAAAAGTTAACGGTTTAACTCTATATACTGTATAGTACTTACTTTATTTCTGATTTATCCCTTGCATCTAGTGAAAAGGAAGCAAGACTATCGTCACCTTTGAATACGTATTCATTGACTTCATTTAAGTTAAAAATATAAATAAATAAAAACCAACCATCTCTATAAATATTACATCACATCCTTTTTTTGCCCTATGGTAATCTATTAATAAAAATTTGAAAGACATTTCTACTTTTAAAAAAAGAGAGATTGAGATTGTAGTTTTTCTTCGTATAAATTTATCTCTATTCAGACAAGATGTGTATATTCTAAAAACACAGTAGAAATTTAAACTTTTTGGAGATATTAAAAATATATTAAATAACATTGATTAGTATAACATTTATATAATATAAAATTAATTAATAAATATATTGAAATTGCTATTTTAAACGACAAAGGCCTACTTAGGAAAATGTATTAACAACCAAATCTATAACTAATTATGAGGGCTAGATACCAAATTTTTACGAAATAATGCTACAAATCTTCTTTCCTTGTAATATTTAGCATTGACTTGGTGGCCGGTATGTAGTGGCCGGTTGCATAAACGTCAATCAGATATGATCTATGATCATCGTCCAAATTGATCTAACATCAAGAGTTTATGTTTATTATTGAGTATATGTTTAGAGTTTACCTAACATTATATTTTGTTGTATTACATCATGTTTCATTGATTGTAGACATAAAAATTGAACAAGCTGCAAAATTAGCAGTCTAGTAGTCGTTCAGGTAGCCTCTGCCCCTAATAAAACAAAGGGGCTACAGTGTGTTGATCTATAAAAGAAAGTAAAAGTTTTGTTAACAGTTTTAGACTAATGTCTCCAATGCCTAGTATCTGTTGTCTTTAATGCAGTGCAATTACATTTATACAAAAATTCAATACAATCAGTATGAAAATATTTCAATAATAAAAATTAAATCCAATTTTAATCCTAATCTTTTAAATTTTGGACATTTATATTTCATTATTATTTTAAACACATATTATTGAGACAGTATCTAATTTCAGCACAATATTTAAAACGCTTAAGTTTCAACTAAAAGTTATCGCACATTAGGACCGTTTAAGGTTATAATTATTATTGTTATGGAATGAATACTTCTTTCCACAGAACTTTGGTTTAATAGGAACAGAATGGTCAGGATCGAATTTAAAACCTATATCCTTTTACTAAAAATATTAAGGATTCGTGATTATAGATTGCCAAAAATTTTCCAAAAAATTACCGTTTACCGTTTTTACATTGAGGTGGATTGTAATAACTGTTATTGATGTACTCAATCGAAAGAAACTGACTTCTTAAACTGTTAAAAATTATAAATAGCTAGGAAAGAATTCACGACTGACGTAAAAATTTGTCTTTTAAACCGAAAATGTATATATTTGTTTTCTTTTATATGTGTGTGATTTTGTAACATAAATAAAACTAAAATTTATTTTAGGATAGTTTGATAGAAAGGTTTCTACGATAGTCTGTAATTTATGTTTTCTAAAAATATTGTGACTGACCATTACAGCTCTCTCATTATCAGGAATTATTTTGTCTTAACTGCTATGTTGAGGTTCAGGTAGCCAGGGCGTTAAGACTAACCTAGCCTCTCTTAGTTTTATGACACTAAGAGACATTTTTAAATATATTTTAAATGAGCCTGACGTTTTATCTTTTCGGGAAAATCATTGTTTTTAAAATTCCTTTAGACTTACAGAAAGCGAACACTATCCCAATTCATATTGCCAACAATTATAAATAGCGTATGCCTTTTACATTTTAGGAATCTTGATTTTCTTAGTAATAACGATGCCATTTTTTAATTAAGATAATTAATATTACTACTGTTACATATTAATTGTAAACAAGTGATTGGATCAAAACAATAACGAACTTTGTCTAAGAACTGTTTCTTGTTAAATAAGAAAGTTTGTGTGTATGTATATATTGAAACACACTTTAAGAGTGTTATATAGGTAAGGATTTTTTGTTTAAAGTACTAAATTTAAAATGGACGAGTCAGAGGTGGGAGGCATAACAAATTACCTTACGTTAAAGTTGAAGAAGTCCTGGAAAATATTTCAAAGTTTTTAAACAATAAATCGTACTATAGCTATTCAACAACTCGAGCAGAATATTGGAGAACTAAAAATTTCCTAACTTATTTCAATAACCTATGTATGGTCAAAGTTATAGGCTTCTTAGGCGCAGAAGGATAGCACTTTCGTAAAGGATCTTTAATTGTGGTGTCTTATATTTATATTTAATTTTAGCAATAAATGAATTACAGTACTGTAGTTATTAGTTAAAGCACAAATTTGGTAATTTCCCTAGTTCACAATATTATCCTGAAAACGGAAAGATAGACAGCCAGAGTGAAGTCTAAAGAGGACTTTATTTTTATTATATAGAGGAACTATATTAATCTTTGTTTTTCTAAATCTTAGGTAGTTGGTTCGAATCTAAATCTCTTTATTTTTTTTAATAAGCCTAAAGATTTCAATTTATTTAGGAAAGGCTATTTATAATACTAAATTAATTAAGATTCTACAAAGAAAGTACGTTTGTTGTTTTTAAGATTCGTGTTAAATAGAACAATGTTGAAAATACAATAATGAGACACCGTGAAAATAATAGAGGTTGCAGTTTTACAAGAACAGAAAAACATCCCCCCCCAGCCCACATCCAAAACAGAATCACGGACGCATGTTATTCACAATTATCATCTCATCAGAGAATAAACTATATTTCCGTTCCCACAGTTGGTTTGTTCGCATGTAAGCCTATAGGTTACTCATCAACATCTTAAGAATTGTGTCAGGAAGTAGTTCTTCCTTCATTGGAACACACTGAGCTTGTTAGGAGTGTTACTGAAAAAAACACATCGAGCTTCAACTGAACTAAACTAAGATGTCTACAAGGAATTGTTTAATCAAATATTTACACATTTATCTTTACAAAAAATACTGTTCAGCAATTTGTGAAACACGTAAAAACATTTTGCCTTAAAATAGTTGATTTTTTTTTGACAAATTTCTTTATTTATCGAAGTTAAAGAGACCAACAGTCAAAAACGAAATATATTTTATCTAACTTCGTTTTAAGATATGTTTAACAATTTGAAGAAAACTGAACAAAAATTACGCGAGCTACTCAATTCGCCAGAGTTTTGAAACCCCAAAAATCGGTTCAAATCTTTTCCGATTTCTCGATTTATTATGGATTTAGTAATTTATATTAAACATTGAATTTAAAAAACGGTTAAATATCATCAGAATTCTTTGACAACTGTATCGAACTCATCCAAAAGAAATGTTTGTGACAAATAAGTTGAAATTACTCAATCAAACTTCAGAACAATCAAAACTTCAATAGTACATTTCAATAGAACAGATTAAGTACGACAATATATACATTAAATGCTATATAACATGTAGGATAATCCTATCGTGCTTAGTTTTCGAATATCCGCCATTTTTTAAAAATAAAATAACATTATAACTTTAGAAATATATATGATATTGAGTTCAGATTTGATAAACGCATTTTTCATGTAACGTTTTACACGAGATTTGAAAATGATTTCCATTTTAAAATGTTAAAGTCGTATATATTAAAAACTTGTTAACCTTATAAAACAATTACAAGAGAGTGAAACTTTTATTTGTTAATGACGAACAACATGGTATTTATATTTTTACTGTAGCAGTAAAAGAATATATATATATTTGAACAGAAAAGGGAAAATTGCATCACAAATATTATATAATTTTAACAACAAATAAACTTGTGCTCTATGAAGTAAGAATCGGTTGACATTTGATGGTTGGAGAAGTGAGGGGTTGGTTTTGAGATTGTCTAGATAAACATTTATAGTTAGTTATAGAAATTCGAACAAACAATATTGAGTAGTAGCAAATTTAAAAAAAAAAATAGTAGAAATAGGCTGTGGATATCTAGTTATGACCCACTTATGCTTAGTAAGGAGGGAGTAATGCAACGTTGTCACATGGTGTGTTTTTTCTACCTGCGCCAATTCACTGTTTATTTTACAGTTGGACACAATATTAATATTTGCCTGGTCGAAAATTTGACTACATTTGTATTCAGGAACTTTACAACTATATTTTAAATATTTAATAATGTTTTTAGTTGATTAAAAAAATACTATTATTAGGTCTGGAATATGAAGGACAAACGTTTATTTATTGTTTACCTTATTTTTGAGGGTCACTCAAATTATAAAGTCATACTATGCCACGTAAAAGTCAGACATTTTTATTTCTAGAAATGAATAGAGGTGTAAGTACGCCTTTGATAAGTTATGTTGTTTTTCAGAGACAAGAACCCTTAGATGCCGAGGATCCCCCAAGAAAAAAAACAAGTGTTATCCATTTAATTTACCTTTCTTAACGAAATTAATTCAACAAATCGGTCGGGAAGAACACCCTGGATAAATTGTATTGTTTTATATAAACTGTTGTTTCCTAAGTATTACATGGAGAGAAAATTGCACTTCACCGTCCAGTAGTTCAATAAATAAATGATTTAGGCAACTCAAGACATATGTAAGCTTAACATTCATTTCATCAACCATGATAATTGATCTGGTGATAATCACCCTGCTTGTCCAGAATTTAGAATAAATTTAGATAGTACTCTACAAAAAAACCTTTCAAAAAGGTAAAACTTTCGTAAGTATGACCTTGCGTTTTATTCCCTTTAACTTACTCAACACATTGTTACATTTTCCTTTTCCTTGTATCTGAAGTAATTTAATAAATAATGCAGCGAAAGCATGAGAAATCATACTGGGGTGGGGGTTGTCTCTGAACACTATTCCAGTGGGCGACATATCACCCCACATTTGATTTATTAATAAATTCCTAAATACTACCATCTTGGAAAACCAATTTTTATTAATAAACCAATAATATAAAATTTATTGAGCATATATTATATTAATAATCATTTCGAAGTTGTATTATACAAAGACTTGAATATAACTTGCATAATACCTTCAACAACCATAAAATAGTATTTAGATTTTTTTAAAACGTAAGTGAGCAGTTAAAAATCGAAAATTCAATTTAAAACTTAAAATATTTCTAAAGAAGATAACATGAGCATTATTATTTTATATTTTATTTACAAGTTAAAGTTTTTTCCAGCTTCAACTACTGCATTTTCTAAGTTTAGACCTTGACTTTTATGAATAGTTATTCCATAACTATTGCAAATTGGAAATTGTTTTCTTATTATAAAAGCATTCCTCATTAATTGAAATTTAGATTCTATAGGTTCTATAGAATATTGTCTTTTATTGGTAAGTTCAATTTTAATAGTGTCGACAACATTATTATTATCTCTTGTTACAGAAATAATAGTACCTATTGTACCATTAGCCAAGCCGATAGAAACATCAATATTTCGTCTTATCATAATTTTTGATCCAACTTTTATTTTAATTACTCTAGCTAATCCTGCAGTTCGTGAACTACCCGCTTCACCATTCATTAAAGACTTTATTATTTTTTTGTGCATATTCTTCGCTCGAATTGTATCTTCGGCAAAAAGCTCAATTTCCTCGGCATTAATTTTTTTTAACATAGCATCTTTAAGGTATCGCACATTTGATTGGTAGGTAATAAGCAAACAGTATTTGATGGCAAAGTATTTAGAAAGTTACAAAGTTAAGATATTTCCACTTAAAAGTTTAAATACATGATTACGCATTAAGGAATATGTATAAGTAATATTTTGCGGATCATGGCCAAATACTAATGAAGTGGCAAAAATGCTATCGCGAAAACGCCACAATCAACTCCATTAAGTTGCTGGGCTACAGAAGGAAATATAATCTTTTTCATTTTTGTTAAAATAAAATGGATAAAGCTTTTTCAAAATTTTTTTAAAATCTGCATCTAATGTATCAGATTTTGAAGAATCATAAATATATAATAACTTACCATCGTAATAGCTACATAACCAATGTTCAGAATTAGAAAAAAAAATTTGAATATTTTTTTCACACTCAGCCATTGGTTTGATTTTTGAAAGAACTTGAAGTCTTCCTGTATGTTGAGGCTTGTAAATAGTAAACCGTAAAAGTAGGTTATGAAATCTTTCAATATGATAATTATTTAGACGTCCTCCATTTTTTATGATATCATAATAACAATTGATCATTGAATATTGAAGATGCCAAGAAGGAATTTGAATAAAATGAAAAGGAAAGTTTTTTATAGAACGCTCTCTAAATATACGTAAGAGAAATTGTCGCATATAATTATTATCACAGTTATATCGCACATAATCTGCTCTAATACCATGTACAAGAGATGTCGCAAAAGCAATTGCGAATATACCACAATCACACTCACTCTGAAGTTGAACTTCAGGCCACTTTATAGTCTTTCCAGATTGAAAATAAAATGGGTATAATTTAGGCAAAACTAATCTATAAGTGACTATGATCTTTCTTTTCATTTAATGAGTCATAAATATAAATAGTTTCAGTGTCAAAAAAACTGCACACAAAGTGACCTCTGAGCATGTCATCATCTGTTAAAGGCCGAAATAAAATTTGAATTCTAGATCTATCAGGAGAAGCGGGAGTAATCATATCATAAATTTGTTATTCTTCCATTCCTAAGAAATCAATATTAAAACATTCTTTTATTAAATCGCTGAAGCGCTGTATATGTTCTACACCTAAATATGGATCTTTGTTAATAATTACGTTCAAAATCTTCGTCACCAAAATCAAAAGCCATGCTAAAAATTTCTGTAGTCTTGTTTACTTTTTTTTTCTTTTTTTTTTTTTTTCTTTCACAAAAATAATATTTCTTTTCGTAAGTATAGTATAATAAGTAAATTTCGAATAAATTCTTATTTCTTTTTGTGCAATATATATTTTTTCTATTTAATGATACTTATATAAAATTTCATAATTTTATACTTTTATACAATTTGATACTTACGTTAAGTCTAAATAGAATACCGAAAATTTCAAAAACTACCACGATGTTAATTATTTCTTCCTGTCGCCCTTATAAAAAGGTACCTGTGAAGAAAAAATAAAAATTGTCGATAAAATACGTAAATTCTCGGGTGGGGATAAGTAAGGTAAACTACTGGTTTTCTTGTAGAAGTATATACATGCTAGAAAAAGTAATTTGTAGAATTGTGGGGTCCATTGTGTGGTGATTACACCGACAATGGGTGATGCGCGCGCAGATAGCCCCGACGAAACGGATGGACTATTATTAATTTTATTTAATAACTATTTATTATTTCGGAAGTTGTATAAAAGTAAAGTTATTTAAAGTCAGTTTAGTATTTCAATATATTTTTGTAAAGATTTGACCTTCGATAAGAATAGTGTTTTAGATTGTCAATCAATCGCTTATCAGCAGATAAGATGTATGGTAGGATGCTAACAGACAAAAATATCTCTTGACTCTAAGCCAAAGAAAATACGATCAACTAATTCTAATCTTTATTCTGCCTAATTTAAAGTAATGAATACGTTCTGATTATTCAACTAAAATCACATGCATTTATTTTTTATATTTATAGCCATGTATGTATAATATTTGAATTATGTATGTCTATATATGTATTCACAGGTATTTCGGCATAACCTTACGACGAAAACTTGTAATATTTAACCAAACGACTTTTTAACCAAACCGAGCTTTTTTTTCCGTTCTGGGCTGTGAAAGCCACCTTCAGAGGCCTCACCGGCGTCGACCTAGAGATCTTTTGCCGCCCCAAATTTCTTCCTACACCCAACTAGTGATACCCGTCATCCTTATGAAGGAACAGGTACTACCAATAGGGTTATCTAGGATGGTTTCCATCTCTTTCCCCGGCAGGCCTAGAGAGTATAGCCTGGCTCGTCCTAACGCCTCACACTCTAAAAGAATGTGTTCTGCGGACTCTTCAGCCAAACCAGATATCCTGCAAGTATTGTCTGCAGCAATCCCTATCCTGTGTAGATGTTTTCTGAGGTGACAGTGGCTCGGAGCCCAACCACCCACCTCATTTTATCCCTTCTGAGAGAGATGAGTTGTTCAGCATGTTTCTTGCTTGGTCTAAATAACCTTTTTGCAAGTCTACTAGTGGTTGAATTCGTCCACGTATCAACCGCTGCTCAGGCATGTCCATAGGAGATCCCGAACACCGGTTCCGGGCCCACGAAAGGGGATTCTGAACCTGACCTGGCTAATTCATCTGCTCTCTCATTACCATCAATACCTGAGTGGCCAGGAAACCGAGCTTACTATTTTGATGAAATTAATTTTATTTTTCATTATTTAGAAATTATACCGAGACTAATTACAACCGACACTTTTTTTATTAGCATACCTTCTTTCTTCGGCGACTTACCCGAATTAACGCTGAATCCAAAATACGTTTACTAAATATTGAACAAAATTAATTTGTTTTCCCCCAAAAATTATAATAGTAATTCCAAATTAAATTATAACGTTACGCATCTCTTTTATTTCTTCCTAGAGTATCGCACTTAATTACTGACCTAGACTGCGTCGCTCGAGGTCAGATTATGATTTCCTTCTTTCATTTTGATTTGACCAGCATGTCAATTTACGGTGGGAGACCTATCCCGGAGGGCCCACCCTTAATATGTAACGGGAAATTAGGGGAACCTCGGGACTCACAGTCCCAAGACTGAAATCCCAAAATTGAAGACAATATTATGTATTGTTATATATATGTTAGCCATATGTTCAGAATCGAAGATGCGTGCGCACACATACTCGCATCCAGCGTTAATACGGGAAGCCTCGCCTGAATTTTTTGGCTGAGGAAAAAAAAACGTTTTGTCTATAAACCGTCAAATCAGAACTTTAACTTATTATAACTTAAAAATTAGCAAATATTATTCTTTTAATGATAAACTTAAACGTTTTTCTTACATCTTATAAGTTCAAGGGGCTTTTTGAATTTAAAAACAGTAATAAACTAGAAAACTCGCGTAAAATTCAATGTATATAAGGGTGGTGGTTTATAGTCATTCTGTTCAATATGATGCGGTATTGTTAATTGTTAGTGTGAAATACATGAAAAATGTATAGTGCAGCCCGGAGTTTACACGCGAAAGACAGATATGGTTGGAGCGGAAGTGACGGGGGGGGGGGGGAGGTCAGTCAAAATAACAAACACCTCCAAAAAAAACGCGCGAACATCGATCTCTCAAAAAGTCGTGAATATGTCTAAGGTATAAACCAGGCATTTGTAAGGTCGCAATAGTGGTATCTTTATATCAAGCACCCAAAATGCCGCGAATGCGTTTAAAGTATAAGCCAGGCACTGGAAAGGTCGCAATAGTGGTATCTTTATACCAAGCCCCCAAAATGACGCAAATGCATTTAAAATATAAGCCAGGCACTGGAAAGGTGGTAATTGTATACACGGTATAACATTTATACTCAGGCACCCAAAAGGTGGCCTTTATGTCTGATCGTATAACCGCTCCAAGGTCAGGAATCGCCAGGCACTCAAAAGGTCTTATACATGTATATATATATATATATATATATATATATATGGGTTATATATATATATATATATATATATATATATATATATATATATATATATATATATATGGGATATATATGGGTTATATATATATGGGATATATATTTGTGACGCACAATAATACACTGTTTGACCAACAACTGCCGAGGTTACAAAAAAAAATAAATATATATATATATATATAGATATATATATATATATATATATATATATATATATATATATGTGTGTATGTGTGTGTGTGTGTGTGTGTGTGTGTGTGTGTGTGTGTGTGTGTGTGTAAAGATACAGAACACTTGATATAAAACTGCTAACACAACGGAAATAGGTGATATGTTGTCATTATTTGAAAAAGTCAAAACATACAGTTTTCATTCTTAATACGAGCTTCACAACCAAGTGATTGTTTATCCTAAGTTTGATATTTAAAATATATTTTATATTCTATAATGTCTCTGCTACTGTATTATGAACGCCTTAAAGTAACTATCTTTCAAAAATAGAATTTCAGGTGGCAGACGAAAACAACGATAAAAATCAAGTGTTTTAAAGAATTAGGTCTTCAACTTTAGTAACCTTATAATCAATTATTATTTTAACTTCATTTTATTAAATCATGAAAGAAACATTTATTATATTATTCCCCAGAGTTTAACTTGGTTTTTATTGTAAAGACTGTTTATTAAAAAAGACCTTTATTCTAATAAACAAACATTTCAATCAGAGGTAAAGAACATTTAATTAGAGTCACAAAGGAAAAAAGCGGTTTCGACCAAAACGTTGAGTAATGGTTTAATTTTGTCCTTTACTTTAAGTCAGTGTTATATCATTTCCACCACTGTGTGTCTGCCCTACTTTTAATAACGGTATAATTTGTTTTAAAACAGTCCTTCTCTTAATTGTCTCTTTTTAACAAATAATACTGCAAATAATTCTCCTTTACTGGATAATTTTCATTTGTAGAAAAAAACTATAATAAAATCTTTATTTTTAATTCTAAAATTATTTCTATTATAAAATATGTTTGTTGATTTGTTAAATGTAAGTTATGCATAATTCTATTTAGGAATACTCTAATATGTGCCAATCTCAAAACCTTTTCTCATATTTTTATATTTATCTTACCCTATAGATCCCATGTCAAAATTAAATTAATTGCATATATTAGAAGAGGAGATTTCGTGATTAACATATAACCTCTTCTCTGGTATATGGAAAAACATTTTAATTTAGAGGTTTTAGACAGGGAATGTTTTATGAGGACACTGTTCGCGTATTACTTCAAGTAGTCATGGTAATATACTAAGCCATCCTATTTTATTAATTGGAATACAAATATAAAAACAGCCATAGTCACAAAAAGAATAGATTCTTTCAAAATAGAAGAGTTTCAACTTACTTTTCAAAACAATACTCAATTCCGGTCTTCGGAAATGGAAGAAAGGTCGCATCTTTCTAACACTACTAGGACGCGTTGCCAAATAGTTTAACCAAATGTTATAAATTTAAATGTAAAGGACTATGTATTTTGTTACGATCATGTAAGAATATAGATATATTAAAACACAATATTCTTTATTAGTTAATTTATTTTGTAGAAACTGATTGGTTATCTGTGCTACGATTAACTATGTCCAAGGTCTCGAAAATATCCCTCTCACTCCTATCTGTAGAAAATTTAATAAAATTTAACTTTGAGCACTAAATCACAGAGTTTTGGATGACGTATAAGTTCCATAACTAGTGCACTCAATAAAAATGTAAAACTGAACACATTCTCGAAATTTAAAATCGTGAGTAGAAATTGATTGAAGCTCCTATTCATCAAAAGGAAAATTTATAATAAAAATGCAAATGTATGAATTAGTGTTGTTTTTAAAAGAATATTTGGATAGAACCAAAGCAATTGGGTCCTAAATCGACTAGTACTACAAAATAAGGTAAAACAAAAATCGAAATTGCATACTAATCCTATTCGTAATTGAGATTTTAATAAGGTAATAATCATCTCAATCGTTTTATTATTGATTTACCTATGTTCGCAAATTTTAACTTAATCAAATCCCAGTGAGCAATCCGTTTAACTCTGGTAAAATCTGATTCAATGTTTTCAGATTTCTCTTAATGAAATTAAGTTGTCTTTTGTTAATTGGTTTTAGACTTCTATTTCAAATAATACTTCTTTCGTGAAATTTTATTAATTTAACACATATATAACAGATTTCTTTTCAATATTGTCTTTTAAATAGTCACTTATGTCTTATAGAACTATTAAAATTTTGTAATAAAACACTTTTTTTTTTTTCATTTAAGAAGATAATTTTGAAAATTTGAAACAAATTTAGAAGATCAGTTTTACCATCCGGATCCAACATAAAATAAAAGACATTTTCAAAATAACTAGCTTTAAGGGTTTTACTAAATTCAATAAATATTTATAAAAAGCTTCATGTTCAGATTAGTCTACTATAAGAAAGTGTATGTATTGTTATTTTTCTGTTTTTATAAATGTAATGCAGTCACTTAATTTTTCAGCTTATGGTAGTAAAGTGACTTTTCCATAATCCGTTTTAACTTTCAACGATAAAATGAAATAAATTAAAATGTTCTGGTCAAAATAAAAATTAATTAAACTTCAATAAAATAATTTTGATATATTTTTTTTTTGTTTTACCTACGCATATACTTTAAACCAACTGTTTTTTTTTAAATAACTTCTATTTTATTATAAGGAAAAACTAAATTATGATCACATAATATTTTATAAAATAATAAAGAAAAGAAGTAATAAATAAGGAAAGGTTTTAATAATTTATTTGAATAATAATGTGGCATTGTTAAATAAAGTTTTGTAATTAAAAAATGTGTCAAATGACTTCTTAAATCTTGTTATTTGTTCCTCAACCCTGAAAATAGCTGTAACTTGGTTAGAAATAATACCTTTCCTTAAACCGATAATAATTTATATTTTTTTTTCTTAATACTGATTACAGTATAGTAAAACTTCACTGAAGTGCCCACTCAATTTCTTGGGCCCATTCCATCGCGACGTTTACAACAATATACTCGTATATAAGTAAAGAGGTAATTCCACACACAAAATTTATACAGTTCTTTCTTTCAAATTATTTGATAGGCTCATAATTTATGATCCATGTCTGAATCTTGTCATCGTTAGGACTACAATAGTAGAGCATTTCTTAAATACATTTGGTAATAAAATATCTATGTACTTTATAACTCACAGTAGTTATCAAACTAGTTTCCTGTATTGAATATTAGTACCTCATTGACCTTATATTTTCCTCCAGTCACAGTAAAGCTTTGTGTTGGAAATTGTTTCTATCAATTTCATTTCAATTCATACTGTCTAAATAGAAAATTATATTTTCATTGCTTATTTCCAACGAAACACAGATTTCACCATTGTTTAAATACACATTTTCTTATGCGACGTACCATTATAGTAGGCTACTATTGATTTATAGGTATTCGAATTTCATCGTTTTAATCGTACGTGCAATATGCATAAGGTCGGTTTCAAAAATATTCCGTACTGCTAATACCATCATTGTTTTTTGCAACACTATCAATAGAAAACAGATCCATTTTCAATTTCAATCCCAAAGATTAAGTAAAAAGAATATTTAAATCTTATAAATATGTCGAGTTTCAACAACTCTGATGCTCATTATGTAACAAACGATCTCAGTTAAATCCCAGATCCAAATTGTGTTTTTTGTTATCGTAAACTCAACCTGTCAGGAACTGTATCGTTCCTGAATTTATAGGCAATTCATTCTGATCTCTAAGGCTTACGGTAATGCTATGAGCAGTTTTATCGTTGAGAGGTAAATTAATTACAGACATCAATATTTCTAAAATCCTGTTTGCAAGATCCTCTTGCATGTAAAATGTATGTATATTGTAGGACGTTTTCTCGCCTATGAATGACCAGGTCACAGTATCACACTCAACCGTAACAAAATTCACTTTTATAATATCGACGTATTGGAAAAAGATTGAACTGAGTGTAATTTTGAAATTTTCTCTCACATTATTCACGCTATTTAAAATTTATAAGAAGTCTTCGTCAGTTATATTTTAATTTAATTTACTGATACTATTTATATATTTACTATCAAGTCTTAGATAAAATGCACAAAAAAGTCAAGAGGAGTAAAATATTGATTTTTCTATATGGTACAATTCGTAAAAAAGGCAATTTATTTTTTCTGAATTAAATGGAAGTTTAAAGTGGGGGAGAACTTCTTTTAATGGAAAAACGGTCAATTGGTTTTAACTAAATTTATATCTTTCCATATGTGTAAATATACAAGTATAGACAAATATGAAATAGTACATGTGGTCCTAAATAGAAGTTATTTTTTATCAAGCATTGACAAATTTGATACTATTTAAGTTACATATTAAACTCAATTAAATTGAAAATAATATATTCTTATATAATGTTATTAAAAAATAATAACCATTAATTTTTCAAATTTTAACATTTTTTGGCCATTTTATTTATAGGGTGAGCAAACTTTATGTAAATATACACTTGTGAAAATCCAAAATTAATGGAGTAATATAGAATCAGATTTCACTCTCACAATTTTTGGAATCATTCTGGTTTGTAATTATAAGGATATTTATAACATTTGATTAAACCGTTATTTTTCAGGTAAACATCTTTTGAAAATGGATTACATACTAAACGCATCGGCAGAAGTTGAGATAATTCTACGTATAGCAGAATATTTTATTAAAATAAATCATGCACATTAGAATAAAAAGATATTATCATAATATTGCACAATATATAGATATCAATAAAATTAATTAAATTTTTAATATCCTTATTTCACAACCAAATCATTCACCGTTAACAGTTTATTTCCATAAATCTAGAAAATTGAATTAAGTTCAAACAAGTTGAAAGTGTAAAAATTTGTCTCACATTCAAAATGTGGACATCAGATAAAAATGTAAGAAAACAGTTTCAATTATAATTGAGGATGTAAAAATAGAAACAAGGGATGTTACACAGACTATTTAAATAGTAGGAATGACAAAGAGAATGCTGGAAAATGTATTTAATTGGGAAAGAATAGATTTTGGTAGAGTAAAAAGACCTTAAGTTTTAGAGAGCCATAGCGAACGCTCAACGCCCATCTGGAAAGCATATGATATTATTTACAATTTTCTTACCAGGTCATACTTTTATGTTTCCCCTAATGTTATTGTTTATGGTACTACCATAATTGTCTACGATTGTAAAAATAACATCCTACTGCCATAATATTTATAATTACATATAATCAGTGATACTCACTGACCTAAAACAAACATCAGTTTTAAAATTTTAGCACTTACATATTCATCACTAATTGCTACATATTTAAGTAAAATTAACTATTTTCTTGTACCCAGAATATTAGGTAATATACTAAAGAATAAGAATGTATTTTATTGTTTAATGAGTTATGTTGATAGTTCAATTAAATTAAAATCCGAGACTGTGAAATAATTTCAGGTTTAAGAAAATGAGTTGGTGCGATATCAAGGGGTGAAATTGGTAGAATCGTGACACTACAAAAAAGCTCAATACTCATAGATCGAAAAGAAAAACTTTGTTTATTTATACAATACTTTAATTAAAAATGATAGCGCAAGGTAAGATACAAGACATTGACATTAAAAATAGACAATTAAAAGACATAAAAATACAATTAATTAACGCCCCATTTCGTTTTAATATTTTAAAAAATAAAAAGAACATAATATTTAGATATATTATCGATATTACATATATCAGTACGAGAAATTATAATTACATATCTTCTTAATAATTTTCTTTACGAACCCATTTCTCACCTTCCGTAAAGTTCTTCTGTAAATCAACAAGGTTTTGAAACTAGGCTTAGGCCTGGTTGAAATGAGACACATTAAATGACGGAGTGATACATCAGTTACATTTTTTCAATTTTGTTTTGCAGTAGAGGGTGTTGTCAAATGAGTAAAAGGTTTTAAAGGATATAAATTTGTATCTATTAAACAATAATTATAAAATAAAACCAAATTTAATATAAATATTGATTTACAAATTGTGTTAGGTCTTCCTATCTCTCTCTTTCTCTCATTCTAAATTTTATTTTGCAATAATTATGGTTTTATCTTTTTATTAGCAAGTAAAACTAAATTAAATAACAGCTTAAAGAAAAAAAAATCATGTTATATAATGGGTTATTAGATAATAATATGCTGTCATCAATACTGTTTTTGATAATTGACGTTTTTTGTCCCAACACTTGTATTGAAAATATTAATTGAATAAAATCGTAAACATATCTATAAATTAATGGAAATGAACGTAACTATTGTTTTTATTATTTAAGACGGACAGTTTTAAAATATAAACATTCTTATACCATGAACATTTTTTTTTTTGCTATATCCTTCCAGTTTAAGGAAATATAAGATAATGAATGTAACTTTTGAGCTTCGTATATTTCTATGGGAGACAGATTGATGGTTAAATTTAAATATTGTATTAACTTGGGGGGATTATTCATAAGTGTGATGTGAAAACTATTTTTTTCGTTAATAGAAAGCTCTTTATTAAGTACAAAGTTTAGGGAAGAAAAATCCTCCAAATGAAAGGTAAAGGAAGGGTGAAAGACTAATTAACACAACCTTGTGCTTTTATTGACTTTCTCTTTTACATTATTGTTTAGTTTTCAAAGGAAGCGCAGTTCTTTCTTTAATAAGGACAACTTTCAATTCTTTTCGATAAAAACTGTTTTTACAGTTTTAAACGACAAAATTAGTCCTTCTTTTGATTAAAGTGGTGTCAATAAGAGTAGAGCTCTTTACAATAGATCTGCAATGGTATTGTTAATAAACTCTGATTATAATGGCACAAAGTTAAAAACACAAAAAAAAATTTAACTGTCGTTAAATTAAAATAATCCAAAAGTTCATGTGGTTGTAAGTAGTAGTATATATACAATAGTTTTCTTCTTACTTTACGTAAAGTAGATGGTAAGAATTTTTTCTTCGGCTAATCGAGATTTTACAATAACTTTAACTTAATTACACTTTTTCGAAAAAATCCTTGATGCGTTATGTACACATATTTTATCATTAACTAAAATATCAAATTTAACCGAAATATTTGGAAATTTACTTTTTTACAAGTCGATCTCTTAGAGATCCGCCTCACTTGTGTGTGTCATTTTAAACGACGGAATATCCACTTCCCATTTTATAAAATTTTAAACATTTTTTAAGGTAATTAAAATGGTAAAACATCCATTACAATTGATATATTGTTTTATAATAAAATAAGATTAAAAAATCATTAGAAGTTAGTGAATGCTTTGTAAAGTTTATCTGAAGCAGCCGTTGAAATTTAAATTAAAGGAATTTGCCTTTTTACTGACGAATGTAAGAGATTTTCTTACAAATAAAACAATTTCATTAGAACAGAATCATTAAAATGTACTTTTAATGAACTGATCATTTTATATATTTGATCAATATCGAATTACCTCTTTTTTAAACATTTGTTTTTATTTTTATAAATTATGTTTTTGGATATGGGAGAGCGTTTAGACAAAATCTTAGAGAAAGATGACATATTCTAACTCACACATTAAAAATAAACGAACTACTGAAAACCTTATTAGTGTGTTAATGGAAATTAGTATCTATTTATAACTTCAGTCGAATTTTTCATAGACCAAATCCAGTTTCTCGTAAAGTGTTCTACGTTACACTATCAATCTAATGACGGGATATACAACATTTTTTCGTAAAAACCTCCCTTGCCGCCCTACATGAATTCTTATATCTCTAAGGGCCAAGAAGTTCAACAAGGGTTTGGTTAGCAAGTAATACATTTATAATGATTGGACTATAACTTCGTAGTATCCTTTGAAATCAAGTTTGTTTTAAACTTAACCTATATTTATAAATTTGTAATGATATTCGGTTTAGGGTTGGACAAATTTTACAATGAAGTTAATTTAATTTTCCCATAAAGTTTCATTAAAACTCGGTGTTTTATAATTGATAATGTTATATATATATATATATATATATATATATATATATATATATATATATATATATATATATATATATAGGTACCGAGACTTTTATATCTCTTGGTTTATATACAGTTTAGTTTTTAATTTGGTTTTTAATTAGTTTAGTATTATGGTTGACATAATAGTTTTTCTATATGAATACATGTTTAACTTGATTATAACAATTACCAAAGTAATTAAAATATTTGTTTTATTACTTAAAACAACTAAACAACTTGTCATGTCACCAAAGTTTTCAAGTTCTTTTTAGAATAAATAAAAAACGGAAAATTTATAATGAACTGTGTGATGCATCAGAGAAAGGCAAACACAATAAGTATTTGTATTTATTCTTCTTTGTATTTACTCGTTAGTCTTTGTTTTCAGAAAGCTTTCTTCCTTCCTGTCTCTTCTCATTTAACAATGACTAACTGAAATATTAGGTGTACTTAAATTATCTAATTTATGTAACAAAGCCGTGGAAGGATAAGAATCAGGGTTCTATAAAGCATAAACCGTATAGCATGTAACGAATACTCGTGGAACTTTTAATTTTTAATTATATTGCATAATCGGTATATTTTTCTTTAAAGTAATATTAATATGTATATTATAACACCTCCATATAAATGGATATTATGGCATATATTTTACAATTTAGATTGTGAGGCAAAAGTTTGAAACTATGTGTTTAACTTTTGAACGTATAAATGTAAACAAGTCCAAACATGAAATAATTAAATTTGTCCAATATATTTGGTAAAATGTCAAATGTAGTGCATATCTGTACTATAGAAATTGATACTATTAAGCTCAATTACAAATATTCTGATACAATATGAGAATCTAATAGTATTGTTTAATGAAATTAGGTAAATAATTTTTATCATTTTTCCTTAATGGTTACAAATCATTTATAAAATAAAGTTTTATACGTGTTATACCACCTTTACCTTTTTTCTATAGTTTAATTAAAAAGCTTACGGTATTTATTTGATTAAAATATGTGAACGAAGACTCTAACAATATTTTTATTTATTTTTGTAAATGAGGAATCTAGGGTGGGTAATACTTTTTACTACAAGATTTTATTTTATATAATGACGACTAAATCGTAGGTTTTAACAAGATTATTAATATTAATAAAATAGAATGTGTTTTATTCTTTGGATAGCACTGGAAAGTTCTTATATAAAGTTCAGGTGAAGTTTAGATGGATTTCTTATATATATATATATATAAGACAGATATATTATATTATGTTAAAATCACGTTTGTACGTAAATGTAAAAAACATCAAGAGTTTAAAATTGGGCCCAGTTTGAGGTAATATCTTGTGGTAAATTCTTGAGTGGTAATTGGGAAATAATATGGTTATATTGATAAATATTTGTTCCGAATAATTTTAATGTAATTAATTAGACGGCTAGTGTTAATGACATTACATTGTATTAAAAAATATGTACATTCTAGTGTATAAATACGATTAAGCTCGCCGGTTTAGAGTTAACCTGGTTTTAGTCACAGCGACCATTGGTCTTTTGTACAACGAAGCATCTAAATATTAGGCATGTAAATTAGCCCTCTTTACGAGTTTAGGTACTCCACTCACTAGCTTGTCTAATGAAAGATTAACAGGAGGTTGTTAGGCAAATATATCAAACCTCTTATTGCTAAGTGCCTTATAATGAAATTATAATAATATATCCTACGTTGTCCTTGCCACAAAGTCAACATAGTTTCCTCGTGCTTATCCTGTTATCCTGTCCATTTCGACACTCAGACAATAGTACTATATTATAATAACTCCCATACACTATTAATAACTTACTTTATTAATGTCTCTAAAGAAACCTGAAGAAGATTTTGCTCAAATTTAGTAAGTGATTTATTATTCGAACACAAATGTAATAAAACAATTTCTTTTCCGAAGTAATCATTGAAAATTAAAAATGGAGCTTGTATTACATAGTTACAAGTCTTCAAAATAATGGAAAGGAAATTGATTAAAATCCATGATTAAAATAAAAAACCGAAACAAATAAATCCTAAGCGAAAGTTAGTTTGGGTTTTATAAAGTTAAAAGTGGACTCTAATTCTCTTTTAGATTGTTCCAAATATATTAATTTGTCTAAATAAATTTCGTATTTATTTCAAAATAATTTACAGTAGTTTTATAATTTCAACCTTCTTCTACATAGTTCAAGTTTAATTATTATTGTTCGACCATTAAACCAAAAACTGGAACGAATAATAGAGCTAAGAATAAATGCTAATAATTAATTTGTTTGTTTAATTCTTCACTGTTACGAAAATTAGAGCAAATTAGTGTAGTAATTTGGGCTTTGTATAATTCTATGAGAGACAGATTGTTAATAGAATTAAAAAGGCGTGGGATGATTTTTCACAAGTGTTTTACGTAAAATAATGCCATTCTGCATTACATTGTTGTTTAGTTTAGTTATATCGTTTCAAAACAACAAAACGAGTCACTGTTCTGCTTTAAGTTCTGCCAATAAGAGTAGCTTTGTTCACAATAGACCAGTAATGATTTTTTAATTGACTCTGGTTATATTGATACAAAACTGTCATTAGATTCAAATAAAACAAATGGTCGATGTGGTTGTAGAAAGTAATTTACAACAGATTCGTCGATACTTTTAGGTAATGTGGGAATTAATTAATGATCCCGTAGTAATTGAATATAATGCAACAATTGAAAAGTCTATCTATTTGCCGATCTATATTTCCAGTTATTTTGTCCACTGATTTTATACATGAGTTTTATCTTCGGCTTATAAAAAAGTAATTTAACGGGATATATTTTTAATTATAATTTATCGAAAACAGTTGAAGTTTTATTGTGCACATGTTTAATTAATAACAACTCTTATTACAGTAAAGTTTTGGAAAATCACGTCTATTTTCCGCAATTGCTCTGAGCTCCGTCGATTTTAGTATATACTCGTAACTTTATACCAAGTGTTCAGAAACTATCAAGTTAAAGGCGTGGATAAAAAATGATCCCCTCATTTTATAATTAAAAACCAATCATATAGAGAAATTATAACTGTGAAATATCCCTTTCAATTTATTTATTGTTTTAAAAGACATTACGTTTAAAAAATCAACAATAACTATATTTGCTCCACAAGGCTTTGCAAAAGCAAACGATTGAAATTTAAATTAGAAGTGTATGCATTTTATATTGAAGAGGTATTTCTATAAAGAAAACAATTTCATTAGGAAAGAGTTATTAAAAAAAGTAGTCTTTATAAACAAAAGAATTTTGTGATCAATATTGCATTACATATTTTAAACATTTTATTATATAATTATTTATTTAGTAGGCCTAGGTATAGTCCTTGTAATACAATATGTTCTATATCTTTTGGAGAGCTTGTTTAACGTAGATATAATATAAAAATTTTAAGTGCATTTAAAAAAAAAAAATGTTTATTTAAAACTTCAACAGATATTTTTAGTAAAATGGATCCATTTTGTTCTAAAGCATTCAACGTTAAACGATCAATCCATTGTCGTAATATAGAACATATTTTTGTAATTATTTTTTGTCATACCTTTTACCAACCTCCTTTACCCGAATACTTATGTATCTATGGGCCACGCTGTTAATCAATATTTTGTTTGTGAGTAATAAGTTTATAATCATAGTTCGTAATCAAGTGTGTTTTCAACCCCAGGTCTAATATAAATTCATAATGAAGGTATTTTTAGATATGGACAAAAATTGCAATGAAGTTAGTTTATTTAATCATATAAAGTTTTACTTTAGCGCGGTGTATTCTATTCAATAATTATACATTTGAATCTTTTGAAACTCTTGGGTTATGTAGTATTTGTTTAACAATATCTGGTAACTTGATTATACAAAAGACTTATTTAAGTAATTACGTCGGATGAAATTGAATCTATTCTCATACATATTTTATTATTTAAAACGACTGACCAAATTTTCAAGTTGCTAAAGTTCTCAAGTTCGGATTTTGAATAAAGGACTGTTAATTTATCCCGAACTGTGATGCATCAGAGAAAGTCAATAAAGCGAATATTTTCATTAACGAAGTAAAATGGTTAAGTTGCAATGAGGATATTTTTTGAAAACTTTATATTACGTATCATACAATATTTACTTGTCACATGTAGGTCCACGTAATATAGTTATTTGATGGTTACAATATCAACGTAAATAAATTATTATCAGAATGATTCTGCTCTGTAGAAAAAAACGAGAAAATGAACCAGTTATGTTGTAAGTGAAGATAATTTTCAAAAATATTATATTCGGATATTTGTATAGCATAATTTTATAGAAACGAGTTTTTCATAAATTTATGTAGTTGTAAAATTCTTCAAAAGATCAAATGTGTGAACTAATTTTATTGTAATTTGGTATTTGGATATTTTTTTTAGCCATCAAAAGACTTTTTTTTGTTTTATCAAAAACAAAATATTTCAGAGCCATAAAAAAAAATAATAAAAAAAAAATAAAATTAAAGCATGATTTTACCAACAACAGCTCAAACGATGTAGACAAAAATTTGTTCACAGTGTCCTTTAAGGATTAAAGAAAGTGTATTGTTTGCATATTCCCACATATGATGGTAGGTGTTTTTTCAAAGGCTGACAGACTATACGACGAAGTTACGTTGCTTCGAAACTATGAAAGCCGCGGTTGAGTTTCAAGCTTTTGTGGATCATGAAAATAATTACACCATTAAGTACTTTTTTTAGTTTCACTGTATTTACGCCTCTGTACGATTTTGAGGCACACAGAGCGATACAAAAGCGGACGGCGGATTTGCAACAGTGAAATTGGTCAACAATGTCGATGCCTTTCGAATGTATTAGATACGAGTTTGGGGGTAATGAAGTGGACTGTACGAGATATTTTGGAGTTTCCAGTACCATCAGAAATCTTATATCTTGGCAAGAGAGTGAAAAAAAAAATCAGAAATGCAAGGTGGTTTGGGAGCCGGTGAAACTTTTACTGTTTCTTCTCCCTTTCTGTTCCGTTGAAACTGTTGATGGGATATTTCGAAGACTACCAACGGATTGTGATGCACGTAAAACAGGAACTTGTGATCTTACGTTCGGCCTCCGATTTCACGCTATATACATTAAGAATGTTGCAAATGTTAAACCGAACATAACTAGAATACACTGGAAAGTTCCGTAAGTGACGGTTTCAGACTCACTTCGATTGAATCTTTTGAAAATGATCGAAAGAGACGAACCTGTCCATGTTCCGTTTCGTAGTTGGGAGTTACACGAGTATCCAATAATATCGCAAACAAATCACATCACGTGGACAGTTAAAACGGGTAATCAGCTGGAAAAACCTCGATATGTTATTCTGACTTTCCAAACAGACAGAAAAAATCAGATAAAAAATGATGGCACTATGTTTGACATATGCGGCCTTTCGAATTTAATACTCTAACTAAATTCGCAGTATTTTCCATACGATCATATTAACGGCGATATTTCCAATAAGATGTAGTTATGTTCACGCATATATATTTTTATTTAATAATTGGTTTGTTTGTGTTTACATTATAATAATGTTTGATCGTCCCTAAGTACGGAAATGACACATGTTTATTCACTTGTCTCCCGTGAGCGTTTATACTTGTTGCAAATAAATTCGAATTTCAAAAGATGAACTTCTTTTATTCATTGATTATATTTTTATTACACACATTACAAACGTGTAAGGGATGAGTTTCCTTTGAAGCTATCTCAATCTAGACTCCATATATATCAACATTACTTCGCCTAATTTTAAATTTTGTGCCAAAAAGTTTAGTACACAATCTCATTTTGAAGGATTTTTCAGACGATCTTTAGATTTCGTTTGACAGAATCTCAATCTTCTACATTTTCACTTTTGGGGATGACAAAAATTTTATAATTCGAAACAGTCCCAGAACACTTGAACACTTAAAGTGAATGTTTAGGATATTGTAAACATAATTGAGCAAACACAGACTTTCCTTAGTGGAATGAATTTCTGTGTATCTATATTGTGTTTATGCAATCTTTAGTTTCACGTTCGATTATTATATTGTACTAAAACTAATTCCCCCAACAAACATATGGAGAATGATACACAAACCACAAAAATAATATATTGTATTATTTTGGTTCTATAAAGATGAAGTTTGCTCTACAATAAAAATGATTCCCTAAGAATAATATAATAATGTGACGTGTAGAATGGAACATATTTTAATAAAAGACGACGATTTACTATATCATATCCGTTTCGAATAATTTTTATATGATTAATACGTATTATTTTCAATTGTAATATATCATACACATACGGTTTCGGGAGAAGGGTAATTTCCGAAAATTCCTGCTGAAATTCAAACAGATGCTGCTTATAATTTTTTTTCAAATCTGTGTTTGTTTACGTACTACTTCAAATAATCAAACAAAACTTTATTGTCTACAACCTGTGAAGGAAGAACAATCTAGTTGTTTGATATTGCGGTTTAACGACTGTGGTAAAAGTGGATGGTTTAGTAATTTAATTTAGATTGGGAAGTAGATAGATATGAAAATAAAATTAAATGGTTAATTGACATTTTGAAATTATTATAAACTAATAAAATGTTTTCTGATTTATTTTGCTGTCATGTTTAGCTAAGAATTAATGTCACAGTAACTTGTAGAGGCGGCGTTCCTTTCTTGGTAATGTTCTGTCGTCAAGAATGCCCGTGTGCACACGCGAGAATAGCTGCTCTAAACGCACAAACTAAATACAATTTTAAATCGTAAACGCACATAACAAAACACTTGACTTCTTAATACTAAACATGACAATTGTTTATGAGTCACAATTAATTAAGTTGTTGGCCGAAATGTGTATATAATAAAAAGGAAAAAAAAGGATTTGTATCTGCGGATTTAGGAAGAAACACAGTTACCTTTTTGAGGTTGAAAATTGGACTAATTGATAAGAGACAAAGGATACCACAAAACAGCTGGAGTTCTCAGAATTCCGGTTGAAACAGTTTCATAAAAATATTATAGGGGGGGGGGGATTTAAAAAATTGTAGACATACTGAACACTAACCATCATTTCAAATTTACTACCTGTAGCTAAAATTTGTGTTTTATAGTTAATGATCATTAACTATAATTTTATCGTTAACGAGTTCAAAACTAGATTCATAAAACTACGAATTATTTAGGACTAATTTACATACTAATTGGAGCTGTATTACCACTAAACACTCCTTCCAATTAAACATCATATAACGAAAATTTAGTATATTAATAATAAATGAACTATACCAATAATACACATCTATTAAATCACTCAAAATATGTAGAAATAATAACATATTTTGATTAGTTTAATAACTTTTTATATAACACAAATTATCATTGTTTCAATTGATATCAGAAAATTCTACTAAATTGCATTTTGTTAATATATTGATATATAGTGAAATAAATTCGTTTAACTTGGACTTAATATGCATAACAAATATAATTAATGAGAGTGATTTCAGTTTTAAAATTAAACCTCACTCTTGAATTAGTAAAACTTGTGGAAAGTGCAATCACCACGTGAAATAAAATACATTTATTTTACAATAAACCAACATTATTGTGTCTATTGTGAGAAATTGGGATTTAATCCATTAGGTGCTTCAAAATAAACTCCCACAACGTTTCTAATGTTAATGATATTTAAATATATTGAATTATATTATACGTGAGGGAGATAGTTTGTATTAAAAATAACTCAGAATTTATTTCATAAGTCCTGATAAACCATTCTTAAGTTTAGACGATTTTACAAAAATAATTAGAATTTACAAATCTAGCATAAACTAGTGTACTTTCTTCATTTATTCTATTTAGTACTTTCAAAAATAAAAACAATTATAATATTCTGTTTAAACGATATAATGTCTAAACCAAGAATTATTGTGGTATAATTTTTTTATTAATTATAGTCTGCACTATTTTAACCTGACGTAATAAACTTCGGCATGTTTTACATATGGGAACTCTAAATTCAATTTAATTGCAGCTGCATTTTTAGAGGGAATTTTAGAAATCTAATAAAGAATAATTATAATTAACAATTTATTCATAATGACAGATATCAGGTTTTGTTTTCTGTACAATATCTATGCAGTTGATCAAGAAATTGTGGTACGTACCAAAAGCTGACACGGGCACACTTTATTGTAACATGGGTACACCGTTTCTTTTTACGTCACGTCGACTGTGAATAAATGGCCTTGTTTTATTTACATAAATTGTAAAATCCACATCGTTTAAATAGGCGCCTTAGACATTGTCAGCATTCTAACTGTGGGATTATGAAATTTCCATTTTATTTATGAATGTGAATTACAATATTTGCTTCAATATCTTTATGTTCTACTGAGGCAAGTTGATGTACTACTACCTTCAAAAAGTGTAATTATTTGTGACCAATTTAACGTATTATAACTTTAATTAGGTGAATATGCGCAGTTGTATATAAGTAAACGTTTTATTGTATTAGTCGATAAACTACTTATTTATAGCCTATTATTATGAAGGAATTTGTTTTAATTATGGGTTAGAATACTTAGAATAAAACCAGTTGTCCAGTAAAGAAAGATGGACATATTGATAATACTTTCTGAAAACCTTGTTTATATAAGATTTGTAATTTTAAGAGTTTTTTTTTGTCACGAGATGTACGTTTTAGATTTATTCGTCTCTGAAAAATAATATACCACATTTATAACAAAATTTGCAGCGGATAGTTTTATTTATTATTTAATGTTCGAGTGAAATATATTTTCCCACAAAGCATAAGGCAGACAGGCCTGAATGTGTAGGGTACATTATATCAGTTTTATCTAATGACTATGTAGAAGATTTTGTATTTTCATAAGGCCAGAAACAGAAGACAGACTATGACAATGTAAAAATAATGAACATGTAAAATATTTTAATAAAATACACATTTTCACATTCAAGTAACCTATGTGTCTTTGTTTTATTTTTTATAATTATATATTTACCTTAAATTTAAGACAAACCAACAAATAAAAGCTATCTATTAAAATAATAGTATATTTTCAATGTTGCAGAAGATATATACTCCAAACAGTTGGTTTTGTGAAAATATAGAGAAGATTAAAATGACTTAAAATCAAAGGATTCATAATTATAAAAACCCCAATAAGTTATAGGGTTACTATTATTTTCTAAACGTAATTGACCTCCATTTTGGAAAAGGCTATTGTTTAAATTCAAAAAAATAAAAATACTTAAATAGGAGAACATATTTTAAATCCCATAAAAAGTATGAAGGTTTCCCAACTTCAAGTTTGTTTTATCACTTGTAGCTTTAGAGACTCTAATGGTGGCCATCTCTTGTGTTTTTTACACTTATTTATTTAACTTTATATCGATGTATAATATTTATTGTCCTTATTATAAAATAATAACAATTTAACTTCTATCCTAGATTGGATCTACCAGTGAAAATATGCCTTAACAGGTTTACATTTACTTTTTGAACAAATATATATTTACTTCAACACCGTTTATAGTTTTTCTGTTTAGGGAGTCCTTTTTAATACCTCAAAACAGATAATTTGGAAAATCCAATTTTCTTGTTTTACCATATAGAAATTTGAAATATTATACTTTTATCATTGGTTTCGAAATTTATTCCGGAGTTTATATTGTATTATTACCGTCATGTTCAAGTAACTTGATAATTTTCCACCTTTATTTGCTATACTATTATTCTCTAGACTTTGATTCTAATATATTATGTTAAACTTTTCAAACTGTACATTTTATTATGTTTCCGTAAATGTAATAGCCATCGTATCGGTTGCAAGTTTGTATAAATCTGATTATTTCTGTATATCTAAAATGTTCTATTACGTCATTGTCTGTTCTATTCATTTTATTATCTGTACTCCATTTATTAGTAATTCATTTCGAGTCTGCCTATTGACATCTCTTCTTTTTTATTCGGAGTTATTACTTATCAAAGGTACTTTATTATAAACAACAAGTTAAAATCACATTTCTGAAAGATGTGTTATTATGTGATTAAGTATCACTATCTACATCTCTACTCTTCACGACAAATATTATCAGTTTTTTCCCCCAAAAAGTTGAATTGCGATTGGACTAAAATTTTACAAAAATATAATACATATTAAAATAAAATATATATTAGTTTTTTTTAATAACAGTATATTAGTTTTATTTTACTTTTTTTGTAAATTACAACATTCTGTTATATATTTAACTGGTCAATCATCATAACTCTTCTGTTATGAATTGTGCAATATAAAATAATGTGCAACCTTTAAATTTATATAAAATGAATTATCTATTATTTCGCTGATTATACGGTTAAAATATTAAACAATTATATAAGGTATTTCTTATATTATTTGGTTAACAGTGTATATCGAAATATATATATATATATATATATATATATATATATATTATATATATATTAATATTATTAATACTATAATACCCGCTTCTTTTCATACTTATTACAGGTTGAATAAAATGAGCTGGTGCAACGGAGGGCGTAAGGCGAGAAGGGTTTATCTATAAGAAGATTATTTTAACACAAATAGTACCGGTACATTATATGTTGAATGTATCAATGACTTAATAATTTACTTTAATTTCGACTAGTTTGGACCACCAGCTCCTCTCTTCTACTTAACCCCTCCAAAAGAGAGGGAGAGATAGAGAGAGAGAAGAGAGAGAGAGAGAGAGAGAGAGAGAGAGAGAGAGAGAGAGAGAGAGAGAGAGAGAGAGAGAGAGAGAGAGAGAGAGAGAGAGAGAGAGAGAGAGAGAGAGAGAGAGAGAGAGAGAGAGAGAGAGAGAGAGAGAGAGAGAGAGAGAGAGAGAGAAGAGAGAGAGAGAGAGAGAGAGAGAGAGGGAGGGAGGGAGAGGGAGAGAGAGAGAGATTGAAATGGAAAAGAACAAATTTGAATAAATATAGTAAACTAAAATCTGTAATCAATATCACAAGGTAGTGTAGATAGAGATACCTTACAAATTGAAAGGGACAATTATAAAAATTAAATTTCAAATATAACATATTTTGTTTAGTGTTTGGTCTATTAATATGTGCTAATACTAGTATTACGAACATCGTTCTGAATCACCAATTTGTTCCAACTTTATCAAATCTCCTTTACGAATTCAGGTCTAATCATTGGTCACTTTCTTGAGTAAAACGAACAGGTTTGAGAAAGTCATTAAGAAGTACTAACTTCAGACTTAGTGAGTTGACAATAAGGAGTTCAGCAATTGACGATATTTTTGAAGGGTTAATAATAATATTGTCAGAATAGTAAAATGTCGTGAATAAAAAATTATCCGTGTATAGGAATTCCAAAATTCGTATTGGAAAATCTAAAATAATATATTGAAACCACTTATATCCTGTTTATTCGTACATACCTAATTAAATTTTACAAATTTAAAATACAATACCATATTTTTTATTATTTCAATTAAAAGTAAAACTAAGTTAAATAACTACCTAAGTATTAATCAATCCTATTCTTTAATGAGTAATGACTGGTACTCATACTTTGTTTACCAAAATCAACAGTATGAAAAAAAAATACTATTTATAATAAATTTAATAAACAATTATGAAGGACAAAACAGAAATAATACAGTGAATGCGGTATAGAGTCCTAAAAAAGTCGAATTTTTTTTTTTAAATTCTGGGGAGTGGTTTTCTTCCATAACTATTAATATTTCATAATAACAGAATATCGGGTATTGTTTGTTCGTGAAAGAGGAAGAAGCTGTTACAATCTTACAGTGGAGTATCTTGTATATGTGAACTTCGTTTAAAATATGTATTAGTGAAAAGTATTTTAACAAATAGAGAAACAAAAACCTATTGTAATGTGGTTCAATATTTATTTATTATATATGCATACATTACACACTATGAACTAGCAAAGGAAATTATAAATTGGAATATTAAATTTAAGAAAGAAATTATTCTCAGGAGTTTTTAAAATTAAAGATTTTATGTTATTTTGTCGGTCATTGTATGGAATTAGAGGTTATTACCTAAACATTGTATATCATGTCGTTACTTCGGTCATTAATTTTTCTTCATGATTTTATGATATTTTAACCTATCATTCTAATGACATCATTGACAAACATTTCTATGGTAATAACCAGAATGTTGTCTCTATTTAAACATGTATTATAATAATTTATATTTATGTCTTTGAATTTTAAATTAATTACGTCAAGAAAAAGTTATTATTATTATTATATGACAAAAATTATATATATATATATATATATTATATATATTACTGAAAACGTTAACCAAAAGATGGTTTTTATTGATAGACATGTCTAATTATTCCAAGTAGGATTGCTTATGAAGTATGAATATTTAAAGAATGAATATTTTAACGTATAACTACATAAATAAAAATATAAGATTATGAATAACATGGGTTTCATAAATTATAAATTATCTAGATAAACAAACAATCACTTATTTATTTGCTATCATTTTTTATTTTTTACTCATAAGCCTGAAAATATCAATAAAATTGACAACCTTTTATTTAAACTCGAGTAAGTTAAATCTCAACGTTTAAAACATTATTTATCTGTGAATAAAATAAATGTTACATTAATTTAAATATTGTTAGAAGGAAGAAGCAACCATTTAAATTTCTTTAATTTTTATCTAGTAAAGGGAAATGCTTGAGACTTATTTAGTTAAAAAGACGTAATTAAAAGAAGACACTTCGTTAAAACAAATTATACCGTTATTACGAGTAAGACAAGCAAAGTGGAGGGGGTTGGTGTTGCGCTGACTTGAAGTAAAGGTTGAAATTAACCCATTATTCAACATTTTGGTTAGGAACTTTTTATTCTTTCATAATTTAATTAAAATTTTCTTTAACCTAAAAATGTATACGAAATTATATTAAAATATGTTTTTTAAAAGTCCGTAATATTCAACTCATATTTGATCTGGCTAATATTGAATCAATTTCTTATTTTATATCGTTTTGATACGGAATTTAAAATAATGTATGTTTATGACTATCTGAAACTTTTAGATTATTTAATTCCTTAAACTATTTCAATTAAAATGTCAATTAAGAATGATATCGGGAACGTAGAAAAAGTCTGGGTATAGAATTAAAAGGGCTGTTCCTGAAATCTATGAAGTCTTGTAAGAGCCTCGTCAATGCCGTAACTGGCGAAACCATGGTCGGCTAGACCATAATAAATTATAGAATTTTACAAAAGAAAAATTGTGTTTTATTTACCTAATATTTGTTTAACTAAATAGCGTTTCTTACGTCAGGTGAAAAAATATAACGCTAATTTTTTATTCTCAATCAATTACACTTTTATAAGTAAAAACATTAATACTTCAATATTTAGGTATTTTAGGATACAATATCGCTGATATATTGCTCCAGGTTGGTACTATCCTGTCCTCAAATTGACTCATAGATCTAATTATCCTGCAACACTGTAGATTTATGTAAGTGTAAACCCTTCCCTATGGTACAAATAAAACATTTGTACACGGAGAAGTATAAGAAGCAATTTCGTAACTTGAAACTAGTAGCATATTACTATAAATAGTTGCCATGGTTATACCCTGCCTTCTCTATCTTATCATTTGAAAGAACAAATTATTAAAAATTGTATAAATACTCTAAAATATTTTAAAATAATAATATATAATATAAGATACAAAATTATTATGTTTTACTTTTTAAAAATCAATTCAGTTTTTATGTTTTCATTAAACAAATAACATTAATTTAGTTAATGTTAAAGGTTGAAGGTTAAATTATTCATGAAAATTAAGTGATAGTAAATTTGTCTTTGAATAATCAGGTAAAAACACCGTCAATATCCCAATATGTATGAACAAAGGCAGCATGTCGTTAATTACAGATCATTTGTTTGGGAACAATACACCTCTCTATCGGCTGTTGGGGTTTTTAAAAGGTATTTGAAATATGGCCATGATGTGGTTTGAACTATCATAGTTTTAAAGATCACGCCTTCTTTTCTATACATCAAAAATGCATTTCTTTTTCTATGTAAGTCTAAGACCATTATATGAATAAATTGTACCATATATTTTATGTCCTCATTAGTAAGAACATATACTGATCATAAATTAATATTCAATCTTTGCTTCTTCTAATTAATCAGTTTTTGATTTATGAAAATTACTTGACACATATGTGGTAAGAAATTTGCAATATCAGTATTCCTTTTTAAACTTGAGACTGGTTGAAAGTTAGTGCTCATAGCATACCATAACAAACTATGCCAAATACATGTTTTAAATAATAATAGAAGAAATTGGAAAGTTTCGGCTACCCAGATATTATAAGATACTTTTTATGTTGCAGTTCGTAAGTCGGAAAAAGTACAAGCTTCGGCAACACCAAATTACCAGATAATGAATATAATACAGGTTGTACGTGGAAAAAAGTACAAGACGTTTCGGCTACAAGACATCATCAGGTACTTTAAAAATTCCATATTTGTTCGTAAACTAACTATTTCCATGAAATACTAACGCTTTTGATTGTATAATCAGATGTATATGTTGCTCAAAAAGAAATTGTATCCTTATTTAAAACGAAAATAGAAAAGTTTAAACTGTGTTAAATCTACTTACCTTGTAAAGCTAACGACATACGTATCACTGTGAGAAACTAAGAGAGACTATAAATTGATAAAATATGTCGTTGATACCAAACAGCAATATACCCACAATGAAAACTCTTGGACATCATCAGTTTCTATAATTCGTACTACTTTTTACAAACATTGTGTAAAAAGATGTAGAGATTAGGATGGTATCACAAAAATCTGTATTATAATAAAATAATCAAAATTGAAAATTTCATCAAAACTTTAACTAGTTAAAATATTTTGGAGAGTTTAGGGGGCGCTTGGAAGGATAGGAACATTGAAGACTACCTTCTGTTATGTCTGTGTGTAGGTATGCGTATATTATGATCCAAGATTGTTAAAACTTATATTAAATAATACTAAACTCATTGACTTACGCATACATAAGTTACCCACAGACTGAGAAGTTAACGCGTCAAAAAAATACAACTAAAAGTTAAATCTTATTCATGCATAAGTTGCAAATAAAATTGTCAGAGTTTTGTGATTAATTCAATTTATGAAACTCAAAAATATTTACAAGTTTCTTACATTTGACATGTAATTTGTTAAATATTAAAATTATTATATAACAGATATGATTACTTCTCACGTAATATCTTTAATCCGGATATGTTAAGTAAATATATCTGATCATGTTAATGAAATAAAATTAATCAATTTAGTAAGGATAGTCTGTTTTAGTTTCTTAATTTCTGGTATAATGAAATATATTAAATATTGGTTATTGATAAAGACTTGCAAACTATTTATTTGTCATAAGTATTCTAAACCAATTTCGTTTTAATTATTCGTGATTTTGGTTCATACATAATTACATAAATATTAGGCAACATAAAGATCTTATTAAAAATTGTATTCCACAAATTGTGAAATTTACTAGATTATACTTCAATCTGTTCAGTTTACGAGCACATTGATTATTTAACTGGATTAGTAAACATTTATTACAAAATTTATGAAATATATAATAACTTTTTTACCTAGATGTTATATATTATGTAGATTTATGTTTTGGTGATCATTTTTTATGTTGTGAGTTATTCCTATTTTGAATGATTTGATATGAACTGTAAATTTAGTTTCTTCTAGTTAGTCCTAAATTCCCATGTAATTGTGACGTATATACGTATACAGGATATTTCACAATTACACAGTGATAACTAAATAAATACATATTGTTTTAAAATTACTCACTGATAACTAAATAAATACAGGTTGTTTTAAATTACAGGGTGATAACTAAATAAATACAGGTTGTTTAAAAATTACACACTGATAACTAAATAAATACGGGTTGTTTTAAATTACACACTGATAACTAAATAAATACATGTTGTTTTAAATTACACAGTGATAACTAAATAAATACAGTGTATTTAAAAATTAAACACTGATAACTAAATAAATACAGGTTGTTTTAAAATTACACAGTGATAACTAAATAAATACAGTGTATTTAAAAATTAAACACTGATAACTAAATAAATACAGGTTGTTTTAAAATTACACAGTGATAACTAAATAAATAAAGGGTGTTTCAATATTACACAGTGGTAACTAAATAAATACAAGATACATCAAATTTACACAGTAATAACTACATAAATACAGGATATTTCAAAATTACAACAGTAATAACTTAATAAATACATATTGTTTCAAAAATACAAAGTAATAATAAATGGGTGTTTCAGAAACATCGCATTTCTTTGCGTTGATATGACAACTTGAACAGCTTCCTAAATATAAAGATCGTTCAATAATCCATCCAATGTTTTGTTAGAATAAAATGATTGGTAGAATATTAAAGCTTTCATTTAAATAAAACTGACTTGCGGATAATACGCTACTATAAATGGAAGCGAATTTCTTTGTATTAAAACTAAGTAAAGCGAAACTAAAGGAAAAACTTTTAAATCGGCCGCCATTTTGAAACAGTTTGTTTCATTTATGTAAGTAACATCCGTTTCACTAACAGTAAAATACGAAAATTTACTTCAATAACAACACAAATTTCGGTCTTGTATATTTCTTTCACTTCTAGGTAATATTTTAGCAATTATATTTCTTAGTTATGATGCTCTACTTTCTTACCAATGAAAACTCATTTCCTGTGTGACATTGGATACAAATTTTAAGGTATAAGACAGATAGCTAACAATAGTTCTCGAAGTTAGATTTTTAAACTTGAACAAATCAGTCGCTATTTTGAAAGCTTCCGGTTGTTAAACTTGTTTAACGATTCCTATTAGCGAAATGAAAAATCAAATAGAAAATAATAGGAAAAACCTTAGGAAAAACGGACAAAAAATTCGACATAACAAAATTTACAAACGAAACATTATTTGTTTGTAAAATCGGATGCAGAAAAAAAGTCTTTGATTGCAAAATTGGTCACACTATCAGTGTTTCGTTTTTAAAAAGAAAAATTCGTTTGGACAATCAATGGAGAAACAGATTTTCGGTTGGAAAATCGGATGCAAAAGTAGTGTTTCGGTTGAAATATTTGATACAGAAACAATTTTTCGGATGGAAAACAGATGCAGAAACAGGTCTTCAGAAGAAAAATTGGTTTCCATGGCAGTATTTCCGTTGTGGATATAGTAATTCGTTTGGAAAATCGGATGCAGATACAGTATTTCGGTTGGACTATAGGTTTCAGAAACAGCACCCATAGCCTATTAAACATTTACACATATTCACAGAGGTCACATTGAAACTCAGCTCTCGGGTTAGGCTAAGATCTCATCATAGTTCACAGTCACAAACTTTATATGCGACATGTAACATTATAGGAATCCTGTCACTATTTCGGTCATGTGTTATATAAGTCACGGTCATGGATCGTATGATCGTCTAATACACTATACAACAGCACAAATTATACGAATATGCAGGTAGTGCTCTCTACTAAGCAACGTCTATACTTTTAACTGTAGTAGCACTACTTCATTCACCTCGGAGGGTTATATTGTCGTTAAAGTGTTATATTATCCACGATAGCTCAGTCGGTATGGACTCTCGCTTAAAATCCAGACTTTGATGGTTCGAATCCCACTGAGGAAAAAATCTTTACTATGTGAAATCCTACAGCATTACGTCTAACGTGTAGTGACTTCGCAATATGGAATACAAAATGGGTTCAAAATGGAGGATTTCGGGATGGGGAGGGGGAGGTTAGTACTAGTAACTCCAGGTGATTCAATCGACGTCACAATGTTTCATAATAAATTCTATTCGCACAAGACGATGTTTGAATGACAAAGCCATCAATCCTCAGTTGTTACATCAGCGACGGGAATTTATATGTTCAAACTACATAGGCGATGGGAATTTCAATGCCCGAACCATACTGGTGGATGGAAATTTCAATGTGGTAACCTCATAGGAGACACGAATTTCGTTGTGATCAAATTAGAGGCGACGGGATTTTCATTGTGTTAACCGTACGTACAGGCGATGACGTTAGAAATATCGAAAAACACGTTTTGGTTTCAACAGGCATAGGAGAGTGAGTATCAGTCCAAAACTGGCCAGGAAATGTGAAAATCAGTTAAAAGGGGTGAAACAACCTGATTGTAAATAAAATGGGCTATAAAATAATAATATCAGTGAGTACCGACCCATGAAACATCAGTACGTATTATTACTATATGGGTAAAACTATAAATTACCCATACAATATTAATTTAAATTAAATTTTGAAACGTTGTTGTTAATTTAAACAATTTTAATATTTGAAATTAATAAAAGTATATTTTATTTTTAACATAACAAAGAATCTGCAAGTTAGTTAATTGAGCTTTAGAGAGAGTGATGTTTAGATTTGTACCTACAGAATAGAAATTTACGGTACTAGATGCATTTACCGTACTACTAATTTCTGCATTTACGAAGAAGTATACAAGAATATTAAGCTGCAAATAATATTATTAACAATAAAATATTAATGATAAATGGTTCAAAATCATTGCATAACCTATCCTCTCTTCCATCCTCAAATCCAAAAAGAAAAAACGATATCTAACAGTGACCAAAAATTTCAGTTATGTAGCTTAGTTGTCAAACAAGTAGTTAATAAGAACCATGGTCGACTTCGTAGAAAATAATAGTTTTATATTTCAATAATAGTAAATAAACTTGCTTTACTTGTACCATAAACTCGTCCTCAAGGTAAATTCTATTTGATTAGAATCGGGATTTAATTACCTCAGTCAAGGTTAATGTTTGTGTTTATATATATATATATATATATATATATATATATATATATATATATATATATATATATAAACTTGCGATTTACACACAGGTTTGAGCTTTTAATCTTCATATTTCAATCAAATTTGAAATATTGGTATATACGTGGCCGATTTTTGATAAATCACTTAATTATATTTTTGAGAGGAGCAACGAATGCGTTTTATTTGGGCTCTTAGAGGCAACATATTGTCAAAATGTGTTGAAAAACTTTAGATCTGATTATGAGATAATCGTAAATTTTTATTATTATCATTTTGTTTTTTATTTATTTACATCTAACTTATTATTCATGAGATAAATAAAAAAATGTTTTAATTAAAGTCCTGGAATAACAAAAATATGGCCACATATGAAATTTCCTTAAATTCGGTCCATGTCTTTGGTCTCTGGAGCATACAACGGACGTACATCATTCTATTAACCACATTTTTAAACTCGCGGAATCTCAAAAGGGATTCCAAAAAAAACTCGATTTCGATACTTTTACCCATCACAAAACTTTCTCTGTACTACATATGCCCGAGAAAGTAGTAATGAGTTTCCAATAACATCAGGGTTACTTTTTGTATTTTTAATAACTACGTGAGAACAGTCAAATTCTCAGTTTAGTATATTATTGTTTTTTTTATAACCTATGCACTTCATAAAATTTTTAAAGACTAACTTTGAGGAGTATGGCCGAATTTAATGATAATTTTTTAAATGATAAAACTTTATTAAAATAAGCTGTTTTTAGCTTACAGTGATGTATAGTGTTTCGTTATTCATTCAGTTAGATGAATACAATTCTCTCTAATGTTAGTAAAGAAGATTTATTTGCTGGTTGTCATTTTATAATATATTTTATGTGGAAATTATATTCATGTATGTTGAAAAACAATACGGAGGCAATAACTTTTTTTTTTATCGCTTTCTAGATACAACCTAAACCCGACTACCAAATTAAAATTGCGGATGAAACAATAATATATTTTTAGACCAACTTATTTATAATACCTTTATAAATAATTTATAATTTACTAACGTCTTAAATATGATTTGTATTGACACTCAAACATAAACTATCGGCCAACTATATAAAATTGTTTGTCTTACAACTGATATTAGTCACATTACGTTGTTATGTTGTTATGATTCCGATTTAAATTTTAGTAACGTATTTGATATTGGATTATTATACCCTCCTATAAATGGGATAACTTAGAAGATTCTCTTTGTTTGACAACTGTTTCAAGTTGACAAATAATGACCGAACAAAATGGTTTCCTCTTTAACGGCTATTCTTATTTATTGGTGGGCGTAATTTTAAAACCTTTCGTTAGGAGATGTGGATTTCAATCCATACAACGTATACCTATTCCTTCCATTACTTTTTGAAGAATGTCAATCCTCCTCTGAACATCTGCCCAGCTACGATTACTGTATTCATATTTAAGTTACTTTAAAGTTCTGGTAAATTCCATACAGTTTTTCTTTCTTGGGACAGATTGCACTTGAAAATGATTCCAATTCTGAATCATCTACTTATTTCCGTTATTACATGAATATTTATTAAGGTACACCGAACTGTAGGGCGTGATCACTCAAGTTAGCAAGCTCTTCTATGAAATATGACATATGTACTACACAGCGACCTATTATACACTACCATTCACTGAAGGTTCCCCTTTTCTTATTATGCACGGAGTACTCTCCATGGCATCACATATAAACATATCTATTATTGCAATCCTTAGCGCTTCAATCCATAATATTAGCCAAGTTATTTAATTTTAGAACCTAAACATTTTGAAAATTTCCATTTTTGTACATTGGAAACTTATGATTTTGTTTCGTTTTCATTTGCATTTCGAGTCTGATTCCCTTTGCTTTCAATCAAAACAAGCAAGCATAAACAGTAAATGTATAATAATTGAAAAAAAATACTATGCTTATATACATAATAAACACTAAATGAATGCTGGTCGTGTTGGTACTATCAATCTATAGCACTAATACAACTTCCTCACTTGACTATTGACTACATCAAACCGTTCCAACCCTTCTACAACACAGGAAGGGATGACAAACAAGCTCCGAGCGAAAAAAGCTCTGTATTGTTACGTAACATGGTTGACGTTGTACATTCATCTCAGGGGTACATTCTCCTCCACTAAAACCATTTTATACGAATTCCTTCAATGTAAATTTTACAACCTCCTCCCCCATACCAATCCAAAACACTTCAAGTATAATTGTGTTCAGATTAGAAAATTATTTGTTTAGTTTTAAAATAATGAAACAAGTTTATAGTGAATAAGAAATTTATTAAATATATATATTAATAGTGTTAAGTATTTCATATGATGCTCCTAATCTATATATCAATTAGTGTACTTTAGCTTACTGAACAGAAGAGTTAAATAAATGAAGAAAAAGCTTTTTGAGATATTGTGTTGTAGTACATTCTAACTTCATTATGTAATAATCTGAAACAAAATTCATCATATAATAAATTGACCAACATTTAATTTTTTAGATTGATAAAAAGAATAATTAATAAAAAACACTAAAACAGTTCTGTATTCCATACAGCAAGGGAGGTTGTAATAGCTATATCTCAACTTAAAAACTGATAAAAAAAATTTCAATAAATATACCAATCTTTAATCACATAATTATTTACGGCATGTCAAACTGGTTAATAATTTTGACAAACTAGAGTAATAATATGTAAGAAGTAATTGAATCGCAAATATAAGCAAAAATATCGTATATTAATGGTTATATTTGCGTTATGTAAATATTATAATGTCTCATTAATATTTTGTTTCAGTAATATTTGAATTTTTTTAAATACGCGCTCACAAATGCTAGAAGTTGTATTGCTCTGCGTCCGAGTGATTCCCTTTCGAACCACACGCCTCGTACGGATGAGTGCTTTACTTCTGCCCTACTTTTAAAATTAGACAGTGGTATGTTATTTATTGTAATAGATAATAAAACACAGAGTGTATCTTAAAAACGATATTTCAACGTTAATACTCGGATCAGTACAACGTCTCATATGTTTTCCTAAAACATCATTCTTATAGGCAATGAATCCAATAGTGCGGAAGTGGAGCAGATCGTTAAGAAAAATTGTCACAAAATGAAAATGATAGTTTAAAAAAAAAAAAAAATTATATGTATATTTATATTTATGAGACGGTGGAAAAACATTACATAAACCGTATCAACCACCCATTCCTAAAACAAACAAAATAAAACTATTCTTCACCTAAATTATTTAAAAAAGGGGACGAAATTTTATAAACAAAGTTATTATTTTAACAATATCATAATTGATTAGTTTTAACCACATATCAAGTATTTTTTTAATGAAAAATATGTTGTCATTTGTAAAATTTTAAATTACCTGATGAGAATCTCAGGCTTGCAGTTTTAGTTTCGCTGTTCATAAAAGATGGTCAAAATGCCTCCCATTCTTAGTTTGGCAGTATGCTAGTCTGTAGACATTAATATTAATTACATTGTTCTATCATTGCTGGTGAAATCTGTTTTGTCAGTTCCAGAATACTGAATTGTAAATCAATAATATTGTCTGGTCTATATTTATAAACAACCCGACAAGGGAGACAGATCTTGGGACAAGGGTGGCCTCTCAAGTTTACCACTTTGAAAAACCAGCGGCAAGGGAACGTTGAATCCAATAACTCAAGAACTCGTCTGTTAAAGTGCGCTGGTGCACCATCTTTTTGAAACCAACCAACCACATCAAACAAAGGCCCAACTAAATTTAGAATTGCAGGAAAAATTTTATTTAATAACATTTCATGGTATAATTCACCCATTGTATTACCACGGATGATGAATAAGATTCTCAACCTGTCCAGTCAAAACACATACTCTTTGAGGATTTTGTGTATATACCTCTATCAGCCAGTTCGGGTTTTTACCACTCCAATAATGGCAGTTGTGACAAGTATTATTTACATTCGTTGTAAATGTAGCCACAACCGAAAATACCACTTTGGAAATTAAGTTTGGGTCATTGGTGATTTTTCCATCATAAATTACAAAACGCATTGCGACGGTCATAACCATCCTCACACACCTCTTGTAAAAAATGTATTTAATATGGAAGAAATTTGTTTTTCTTAAGGATCTTATGTACATATTTAAAGCAAATGTCTACCTGTAAGCTGTTTTCCTTACCGAATATTTTGGATTTTCAGCAATTAATTGGTTGCCACACGTTCCTTGAATTTTCTACATTAGTCGCAATTTATGAACGTCCACTATGGACACGGTCCTTTCCTGATCCTGTTTCTTGAAAACGGGTTTCGTTGCGGTAGATTTACAAAATGGAAACATGGTTTGGAAATTCATTATTAAACAAAATCACACACCTCTTTATGGACCAAATTCGATCACCATAACCACGCATCATGAGCAGAGTAATTCACTTAATGACACGTTCAATGAAAATTTACTTATACCTAGCTGCACAATCTAGGTTATTCTCACTACTTATGACATTACTTAAAAAAAAAAAACATTGTGAAAATCAACAACGCACTCAGACACAGTTGATTCTGAATTGAATAAAATATATTTAATGAATCTACAAGCATGAAATATAAACACAAACCCAAAACATTAATTATTGGTAATTGTTTACAACTCCCAAGATCAGCCTAGAACGAACATTTTTGTTTGATTTCTACATATATGTGCCTTCAAATCTTCCTGTAACTTAAAGTACAACAAAGTTATCGAGGCACTCAATAATAATATGTAATAACTAATATTATAATTTCTTGTTTGTTTTGTAGTAATATGTAACAATGCTGTAGGCCTACTGTTTATGGCAGATAACAATGTTAGAGAAAAAAACTGTTTATACACTCAAAACATTGATGAACAGTCCAACGTTTACTAAGTCACATTTAATTGAAACACAACAGATGATTAATAACAAGGGCTGTTTATTCATATCTTTTTAACGGTAAATGATATGGTGTTGAAATCTCCCATGATACTTATTGTTATATAACTTATTGCCTAACTTCTATAAATTAAATAATCGATTTCCTGTCTGCATTTAAAATTGCGACTATTTATTTTTTTAATAAACTTTATTAATAAATTAATACAGTTGTTTGTAAATTTACCTCTTACTTCTTTATACCTTTAGCTTTTTTTCTAATAAATGCAATACCTGTTTCATACCTAACCTTTTATTTGAAGTGTTTACATAATGGCTGGTGAATCGTGAGTGAATAGATTTATCGAAAAACTCACTTCACCTCATTAAAAATGATGAAATTCCTCTTGAAATTCCACATTAAAATGATATGTCATAGTACGCCATTCATATTTGATTTTAAACGGTTAATTCATAAAATCTCCATAGTGGATCTCAATATAGCGGAGGAAAATTACGAGTGCTTAAAGTAAAATTTTGTTTACTTTGCATTTGTAGTCGTATTTGTACTGATTCCCATCCGTTAATTTTCGATAACTGCAGCCATTTGTCTAAAATAAATTTGTTCCAGACTTTGTACACAAAGCGTATAAAATCAATATAATTTGCTCTTATGCTTGCTACTGGAACTCCAAATTGTTTAGTTATGTGAAAAATTTAATAATATATTGTCTTGAGTTATTGCCAAAATATGCACACATTTTAAATTTGATCATAAGCTGTTCATACGTCATGAACTGTAGTACGAATTGTGAAAGGAATAATAGAATTATTCACTGCTTAATTATTATTCCATTGAAACATATTTTGATTAGTTGCTAGATTAAACAACAGTTCTTATATAAAATAATTATTACTAAAAATAGAATTTTAGTCACTTGGACTCTTCGTGGCACAAATGTTTAGTTTTAGGTACAAATTTTAAAGCAAGTGTTATTGTAATTGTTATGTAGTTAAAAGTAACAAAACTATGTTACTATTATAACAAAACTATTATAAAATACACGTATAGGTTGTTCCCCCAATTTGTGATAGCTGGAGATTGAAGTACCATATTTTACATAGAAATATTTGCTAAACACCCCGTAAAAGAAGTAATATTTGGTAGAATAAATAGCCGTATATATATATATATATATATATATATATATATATATATATATATATATATATATATATATATATATATATATCAATTACATTTCAAAAATACATACAATAAAATATATGAACCATATTACTTCATCTAATAGTAGCTAAAATTACATTGTTTTGAGATAAAGAAGTGATTTTATTTATTGACCTAATTAAAACATTTTTCTAAAGAAAAATCTATACAATAGATGTTAAATATGAGAGGAGAGTGAGACATAAAATGATTGATTGTTTTGTTTATGTTTTTTTAATCGTAATGTTTTAAATTATCCTCTTTATACTACCGCCAGTAACATTTTATTTCAATTCAACAATAAATTAAGACAGCTTGTCATCTTATCCAATCGCATTAGCATAACTGTTCCAATAATTAGATATAAAATATTTAATCCGGCTATTTTTAAGTAAGAGAAGATTTTTGGAGGGGAACATATTTTTGTTGTTAGGACTATTTTCATATGTTAATAGTTTTTTTATATATGAAAATAATAATTAATATGTAACTTCAAATTATAGTATATTCATCATCACCTTGACAAGATTTGCCTTTTAAAAACCACACCATTACATTGTGCAAATTATAAGTAATAATAAATGCTCTATAATCATGGAATATTTGTTTAGATTTCAGAAGTATTTTATTTCAACGGACTTTATTCATAAACATGTCAAATGTTGGAGCCAAACAGAATTGAATAATTTACATAATGTTATAGATACATATACACCTTTAAGAGGGTTTTATGATTGAAGTAAATGTTATCATAAAAACAAATACATATAGAACACATAGGAAGCACTTCCTTCTATAATTAAATTAGAGTATAAAAGTATCTGTGTTTTTCTAGTAACTTATGGTTTGTCTACCTACCTTGATTGAAGTTTCCTGAATGACACCTGTTAATGTTTGACTATAGAGATATTTTAACCTATTTTAGACGAAACTGGAACATAAACACTTCGTGTTGTCATTACTGAATCAATATATCCCAAACAAAGTCAATTGTTATTGTTAGTATAGCTAGTTTAATTCTAAATGCAGTAAAACCAAAGATTTTATTGCACATATTTTCTTGTAATAAAAAATAAATTAATAAATATATGAACAACACAGATTCAAATATTGAGAGTACGGGCGTAGCAATCCCGATGTCCTAGCCGGATATTCACGTTTTTCATGTTGTCTTGGGTTATTTTCGTCTCTTCTAGTCTTTCCTATCAGGTTTCTCTCCATCAAATCTTCGTATTTTCAGACTCTGGCGTTGTTATAATATTAGAATTCTGGTGACCTTTTTGCAGGTTCTCTTTCACGTTTATTTAAAAGATATTGAGAGGGTTTTTGTCTTTAAATGATTGAAATCATTCTCGTTTTTGAAAAATGATAATACAAACAATTACTATATGACTTTTCAAAACATTGAATACAAACAAAAATATTACTCTGTGATAATATGACCCAAGCTTGAGAAGGTAAACTCTTTTTATTTGCAAATTGTAATCAATTATTTAAAAACTTAATTATACGTCATTTTTTAAATTATTATTTCTTATTCACATTTATTTTTATCTCTCACAATATTTATATTTGCGTAGTATATGAATCACATGTAATGAGCTACTCTTGCGGAAAACTCCAAATGAAAGAAAACACAACTCTCCAGAAAAATCATTTTATTTGTGAAACACAAATACAAGATGACGTTTCAATAACTATAACATCATCCTGAAATTATAAATACAAAAAAACTCTACTGACAGATGAGTCCATTAGCACTTTTTTGCTAGAGTTATATACAAAATATATTTAAATTTTGCTATGATAACATAAATAAAACATACAAGAAAAGTAATTGTAATTAAAATTTTGAGCTTATTTGACAAATTCAAATTTCCTCCCTATATTTGTTTTCAAATTGTTTTATAGTAAATTTATTACAACTTTAATCAAATTTAGGTGTAGCTTTAGAGTTTTAATTTTAAAAAGACTTTAGAGGAGCAATCCGGAATTGGTATGCAATTTCAAAAGAATAAATTAATACAGAGATGATTGAATTTGCTCAACTTATTTATTATTATTAATTAAATTGGTTATCAGGATATTCACTAGAAACTAGTGGGTTTTTCATGACTTTAAATTTATTATTCTGTTTATTTTATGTTCCTTATTCTAAATGACAATTAACACATAGTTTTACAAGAATAAGGAAGACGAGGTCTTAAAACTAAGGGACCATTGAAATTAGCACAACTGTCTTTTGTATTTATTTAAATATATCAGAACAATATGATAAAATATAGTGTGGATTAGAAGCCTCTAGCACTCGAAAGACCTGTACAACTTGAAATAAATATATGTTTGGGCTTTGCAAAGGTGGAGATAGGCGAAGGAATTGATCTATAAGAAGAATTTAATATTTTTTTCTGAATTGAGGGGGTAAAAAAGGGTATATATATATTGTGCTATTCTAAAAAGACTAGCCCAATATAATACGTAAGACAACGACCTATGTCAAACATTGGTCCAATATTATGTTTTGGTTATTGCCTGTCTTTATCTTCAAATACTACTGTTTTAACTTACATGGTTTGTTTTCGACCAATTGGAATTTCGAATTTGTCTTAAATTATTCGTTACCTTCCTGAATTCAAGGAAGAGGTTTAGAAGAAGGAGGGGTATAATTGAAAATCACACGTTTCTTCACCTGCTTCAATAATTATTTTTGATATCTTATCACAACAGTAGAACCTTATTAATTCAATTTTTTTTTAATTAATATTATTTTCCTGAGTAACTAACATATTATATTCCTTGAAATACTAAGCAAAATGATCAGTAATTTTAACTTTATGTAATATATATATATATATATATATATATATATATATATATATATATATAAAGTTGTAATATTATGTAATATTAAATTTGGGTTGATTTATTTTATACATTGTACTAAATCTATCACAAGTAAATTGAAAAATTATAAACAAAGAAACTACTAACGGTTAGAAAATAATCAAACATGTTCAATTCTTTGGGTACTTATGATGATTGGGTATAAAAAAATTGCTTTTTTTTTTATTTATTTGAAGCAATTTTTTCTTTTAAAATAAATATTGAAGAGGCTTTAATGTAAAAAATGATCTCAGCTTATTACTCTTTTTACCCAAGTTACAGCAACCGACATAGAACCGTTCTGTCCAATTTCAAAAGACGAGACCTGAAACTGTAAGGAAAACAAGGTTAGATTTTTAATCGAACGTTACAGACTCATAAAGTTTGAATCATAAGTTAAAGGATATCTGTAAATTGTAAAATTTAAATGTTAATCGTCTATTTTCGAAAGTTCTTTGGTTACGTGGATAAACCTTAATATGTTCTAGTTAGGTAAACTGTCAACTGTATGTATTTAATGGATTCAAAAATCAATAACAATTGTACTACTAATTGATTTATACAACCTAAAGTTGTTTAGGTGATATATTTGTTTTGACAAGAATGGAGAACTTTGAAGTACTTAATGTAAAATAATACTAGCCCCCATAATAATACAACCTTGATTTTTAATCCTCAGTTTTAATATATAAAGTATTGTAATAAATGCGGTATTAAAATAAATAATCGATTGAATTTTTTAAAATATAAATATATTTTCTATTTATTTACTAATTCCCAATTCCTGTTGAAATTTTTGTATAAATGTTGATCAATACATTGATTATAAAAGGTAATATAGGTCACAAAATTTACTTACGGTCATCCAGGTTGCGTTCTATTAATCTGCTTATTTTTTCTAATTATTTGAAATGTAATGATTATTACAGCACTAAGTAGTTCTGGTTTATCTTAATAATAGCATCGTAAATATTCATAATCCTGTATCATTGTATAAGTAGATGATATTTACATCCCAAATTTAAAGTTGGGTCTATCGTAGTTTGTACATTTAATAACAAATTGTATGAAAAAATTGTATTCTTGAAAAAGTAAATAAAATAGTTAGAAACTATTGTTTAATAATTAATTATCAAATAATTGTAGGAGATAAATATAGTTAGTTTAAAAAACATGAAATTATATATGAATAAAACGCAGTTATAGTTAATTATGGCTGGAATGTTTAATTGGAGAACTAAACAAAATTGTAACCAATTCAGATTCATGTATTTACCATATTTTTATTCGGGTCAGGATGATAGATAGATAGATTGAATCATAGATATATAGTAGATAGAGAGAGGAAAGAGAAACAGATATAGAGGGGAGAGAGGGAGAGATATGGAGAGAGGGGAGAGAGAGAGAGAGAGGGGAGAGAGAGAGAGAGAGAGAGAGAGAGAGAGAGAGAGAGAGAGAGAGAGAGAGAGAGAGAGAGAGAGAGAGAGAGAGAGAGAGAGAGAGAGAGAGAGAGAGAGAGAGCGGGAGAGTGGAGAGGGAGAGAAGGGAGAAGAGAGGGAGAGAGATGGAGAGAGAGAGAGAGAGAGAGAGAGAGAGAGAGAGAGAGAGAGAGAGAGAGAGAGAGAGAGAGATATTGTCTATTAAAGATCAGCAAATGAAAAGACTGCTTATCGGCAAGGTACCTGCAATAAATGGACTCTTTACAGCATCGGGGTTGGCTTGTTGATTACAACGAAATTAACGATCGATCTTTTCAATTGGTCTATATTCAGAACTCAAGAATTCATCTTTGTCTTTTCACCAATTTTGTGAAAACTGAAACATAAATAGAATAACGCAAAATTTCAAATAATAATCCAATAACGAGGAAAAAATATTGAAACCCTGGATAAAATATCACTTGTCTAAGCAAATAAAAAAATTAAAATAAATAATATATTTAAAAATACCAAAAAGTCCACGTGACATTAGCTTAAAATCACGTTTTAATCAATTTAAAGATAAATTGCAAGGTAACAACCGGTACAATTATTATAAAAACTCCTGTTTTCCATGGAAATTCAGACAAATTTTATAAAAATTCGACAGTCTAAACACAGGCTAAAGACTTAAGGATGCGTTTAGTTTCTTAAATACTCTTGATACTTAAGTTTGTATTGTTTAATTCATGTTAATTTTAAAAGAATTGATGTGAAAATAATATATAATAATATGTTTATTTTAATAATAGATGTCAATTCTTATTTGTTTGTTTAATGCATACCTGTTTGTTCCTTTTGTCTATATCTCTAAAATATTTTATGAGCATGTACGAAAAAAAAAATTTATATTTATTTCTTATTTTATAATTTAATTTCTACATGTTCCTTCATATATCTATCCTTCTCGTATATTCTTTGTGTATTTTGTCTCTGTCTACCACTCTAACTCTCCCTCTGTTACTTGTATGTTTATTAAAAATAAATAATAAACACAACATGTATGCTAGACTATCGTATATGAAATCGATATGCAAGTGATGTTACATTTGCATTCGCTAGAAGGATAATAAAATATGGACACAGATTTTTAGAATTAAACTTTTTCAAAACTTACTATTAAAAATAAAATTGCATTTAATATTCAAACATCGTTTTATTCTAAATTATTCAAACGAGATTTATTTTTATACACTGTGAAAAGATTAAATTTATCTCGTAAAGGAAGCTGCTTGAAATGTATTTTGTTCAAAAGAGATAATTAAAAGAAGACACTGCGTTAAAACAAATTATATCCTATTAAAAGTAAGACAGAAGATCGGTGGGGGAGATGATGTAGCGCTGGGTTGAAGGAAAGGACGAAATTAAACCATTACTCAACATTTGGGTGGAGAACTTTTGTTCCTTTGTGGTTTAAATAAGCACTACCTCTGATTGAAATATATATAATTTTATAATGAGATTTTTAACAAACTATTAGTAAAATCCGTACCATAATGAAAAATAGGGAAATAATGATTTGTTCTTAATTTTTATACACTTCAATGTGTTGTAAAATAATAATTGATAATCGATTACTTAATATCATAGGTTTTATATTTTTAATACACTTAAATCATAGTTGACACAACAAGCAGCTGTGGAGGTTTATCCTTTTAATAGTCTCTTGTTATGGTACATTATGATGACTTATAAAACCTAAAAAATAAAATTGATTGATTTGAAGGATAAGAAAATTAAACTAAATGAGCAGGCGTCTGATCATTTGAATGTTAGATGCTGTGAATGGGATGTGGGTAGAGGGGCATTTCAGATATGAATAAATTATATATTGAAATGTACACGATAAATAAATAACATTCTTCCCGTATTCATGGAGGTCGTATTACTCGTGCTTGGCAGTTAAATTTTAATCGTGTAAATTTGTTTATATTAACTTGTGTAAAATTTAATATTTTAGTGTCTTTGTTTCAGTTAACGTTTACATTTAAGTTGTAAATGAACCTATTTTAAAGTTATATATAAATATGTCTAAAGAATAGTGGTCACAGAGAAATGAATCGCATCATTTGGTTTTATTTCGGTATTTAATACAACGTTCATTAATGGAGACATAAAACAAAATATATTAAAAACATGAAACTTAAAGATAGGTCGACTTTTAATATTTTTTTACGATGTACGTCTATAAAGGCTTATAATTAAAACCCAAGACTCTTAAAACTAATTACAGGTTGAGGAAATTGAGTTTGAGGAGGGGAGGGGATGGGATGGCAGAATGTGTTTTTTAAGTAGAAGATAAGAATATCTATTTAATTATTTGAAGAAAAAATATAAATAAATAAATAAATATATATATATATATATTTATATATATGTATATATATATATATATATATATATATATATATATATATATATTATAATTGTTGTGGATAGACTACCACAACGTACGTTAGAAGATATTGAAGTAAAAAAATTGAAGTCAGTAATTAGAGATGAATTATCCAAATATGAGGAAATTATTAAGTTTAGAATTTTTTCTGTTTCTAACTATAAATTTTATAGTTTTAACTTAAATGGCAATTATAAACGAGTTTTTATATTATTTATCAATTAGAATTTTTAATTTCCGCCTTATCATCCGTTACTTTCTACAGTTTAACGAAAAGTTTTTGATATGTATTTTTTTTTAAGAATCCTGTTTTCTTTAACAATTAAATCATTGTCCAAACCAAGAGTTCCAAACTTCTACGGGTAACAAGTAAACAGTAGACTACACTTGGTTTAATATTTCCATACTCCTCTCTCCTTTTATAGTTTGTATCTCTAAAGTTGTTATTTACTTCATGATTTTTCTAGTTTATATCCCATTTTTATTTTTAATTATGTCTTGTAACTTTATCTTTAATATCAAGGCTAAGGTTATGATAGCATTTAAAATATTGTAATTATTGTAAAGTGGTTAAGCAGAAAAAATTATCTGATGGTCCTAAATTCGCCCCAAAATAACTTAATTATTCATTTAATTATCTCATTGCCTCTCATTATATCTTTCTATATCGGTAACATTACATTATAATATGACATGTGAGTAGGCAAGTGGCAAAACTTGTTAAATCCAGATTTCAAAATTTTCGGCAAATCGAGAAAAACTGTTTAAAAGCGTCTTTATTGTGGTAGAACCTTATATATATATATATATATATATATATATATATATATATATATATATATTTATTTTCTGCTCTATTATAGTCTCTATAATCACAACCACTAGATAATTGAGTTATTTACATAAGTAGTTAGGATTTAACAGATTTTGCGTATGTAAACGGAAATAACATGTTTTGCATCAGCATGAGAGGCCATTTTTGTTTAGGCTCAATCTGCAAAACCTGTTAAAAGCAGGTTGCTTGTGCCTGATAGTATTATAACGCATGTAAAAATGGTAAAAATAACTTTATTACACAAAACATTATAGTAATTTTTTATAATTGGTTACATTACAGTGTTATTATATTTCGAATTAAAATTTCAAATGCTTCTAAAGTAATGAAAAACATTTTCAAAAATGCCTTTATCATTTCTTTTTTGTAGTCTTCTTTTTAAATAAGCTCTTCTCTGTCATCTTCTACCAAGCTAAAATCCATTTCCTCTTCATCGTCTGGTGCAGATATGTTTCCTCTCTCTGTTATTTCCTTGAACACGTCTTTGTAGAATGTAAGCTTAGGGTTGTCTTCCCACTTTTCACCAAAATGTAGCATCAAAAGTCGTTTAACATCATTGATTTAGGCTTCCTTAACTGGATTAGTACCCTTTACCTTTCCGATTAGATCTCGTTTTATTGACATTCCTCTATTGCATAAGGAATTCAGTTTGCCCGTCTCAAAATTGAAAAATGGTTCTCCTTGTACAAAGACAGATCTGATAGTCATATTCCTTTTCAAATTTTTTTTCTGGATTTCTGGAACTGGAAATGCCACCTAGCTGGTTTCTATAATATTTCTGGCGAAGCCGAAATCCAGTCCCAGATTTCACAGTCCTTTCCTAAATGCAAAACTCTTATTAGGGCAACACTTAAAACATGGAACTAAAGGTGTTTGCATCCGTTTGTATCAAGCAGCCATTTAAATGCTTGGGATTTACCAGGTTTTGAAACTGCAAACACTGTAGTTGGATTTAACTAGTTATGCATCTGCAGCCTTGAAGGATTTAACAGGTTTTGGAAATTGGTATGTATTTCAATGTGGATTTTAGTACAGATATAACAGGTTTTGCATCTCTATATTGACTTGAAACAATAGCTATCAACGTGATGTTTCCATAGCAACTAAAATATCAATTTGGAAAAAAATGGATTTACGGGTTTTGCCACTGGCCTACTCATATATGAAATTATGTCCGATATTTTCGATCATAAGTACGAAGAATTAAACGTTTATCTATATATATTTATTTTTTAATTTCAAAAAAGTTAATTAATCATTATAATTAGAAGGTTTGCACTGTGCCGTCAGTTTATTTAAAATTATTAACTTTTCGTGCAATTTATTCATTTATATTTTGAAGGATAAGCCATTCAGTTCAATCTTTAAAAATAATTGACAACTTTCCAATGTTGAAACGGCTTACTTTACAGTACGTTTGTTTCCATAACGAATAAGAACAATATTTCCCCTGGTATTTTTACAACTATCTAGTTACACCTTGCCCTTCAAATAAAGCTATTGTCGCGGTTATTCCCTCATCCTTTTCCTCTATTCACACATCAATTTATCTATATTCCAACAAATTGAGTATTGGATTATCTAGGACGGCTTTGTTTAGAATGGTTGTTCGTCGATTCAAAACAATGTGTTCCAGGCTGTTCAAAACAATGTGTTTCACTTTATCCCTTATAGCATTTATTTTATTATTTTGTATTTCCCTCAACGAGTCATCATCAGGATTATATCCTGAGACACCATCAATTTTGTACTTGTCTGGATGTTGTTATTCCTCTACACAATAGTCCCTGTTCATACATATTCATCATTTTCACTTTCTGGACATTTAAACATTTAATTTTTACACCTATTTAACATTTTCTTAACACCATCATCAATTTGCAATATATCCGTAATTTTAATGTGCAGGAAAAATTAAATTTATTTTTGAAATATAAAAACATTAATGTAACAAATATGTAAAAAATATATTATAAAATATATATATCAATATTTATGTAGGAAGTACGCCTATATTTAAGTGAATCAAATAATATATCTAAAGCCTACCTAAACTTAAAGTATATTAAACGAAAATACTAATATGATGATATAATTTTGCTAAAATATGATAGCTTATTACTTAAGTACCAATACATTATTAAAAGTAAATTTGAACCATAAAGTAGCAAATTCAACAAACTTCTTATGACTGCCATTATTTTAGTCATACTCTCTCAGCAGCTGGTCTAATTACAAATATAACTAAAAGAACTTAGCAAAACATCAACTAAGACAGAAATAGAAAAATTAATTGTCACAAGTCCCTCTATGAAGCCAGTTCAAATGGATTGGCTATATTTGCAGGTTGTTTACAACATTGATTGGAACAAACATGCAATATTTGCATTTTTTTGTAGTTTGCATTTCGTTCCATGCTCGGACCGGTTAATTTTGATAAATGGTACACCATTGAATATATATTCAATATACTGTATATATATATATATATATATATATATATATATATATATATATATATAACATTGATGTGCCAAATATTTCTCTCGTTTAAAATACAAACTTTTACAAACGAGATTTATCTATTTTTTTATAATTAGTATTCATTACGTTAAATATTCTAATTGGTATTTCATTATACTTTCAGTCACTTTGTTTTGCATAAAATGTCTTTTTTTTCTTTTATTATTATTATTATTATTATTTTTTTAAAATTATTTTTACAAAAAAATACATAACATTTGAAAAATTTCATCGTCTTCAACAAACCATGTAAAACCATACATGCGAGATGTCCATTTTTCAAAAACTAATAATGGAAAATATTACAATACTAGGTCCTGTTTAACTGTATAAATAAAGAAACATTACATTCTATTACTTGACAATAATTAACACTACTGTTAATTATTTAACAGTAGTTACTAGTTGATCAGATCATTGTCGGTCTCCACCTAGTAATCGGTTATTGGAAGTTGCGTGGTCAGCACATCGAGTGTCCTCAGCAATACTTTAAAATCTCGCGACAAAATTTTACTACTACTTATAGCTCATCACTTCGTCTCACAATACTGGATCAAGACTTGTTTACACCTAAAAAAAGGATCGAACTAAGAACCCAAGAGTCCTATCAAATTGAAAATCTGGGGTAGAGATTAAAATCTGGTTCGCTAATTAAAATAAATAATATAATTTGTTACATATACAGTTGTACGAACAATTAATATTTCACAAAAGTACACTTTAACTTCCTTAAATCACTTCTAAAACATAATTACGTATTGTAGATTGTGGACGCAGTCTCTTCTATAGACCTTTTAAAGAAATCAAAATTACGAATACCAGTCAAGTGCTGACACGGACTATTGCGGACACATCATTAAAGCGGTCAATTGCGGACACTAGGAATTACTGCTACCTGACAAGGGTTTGACAGGTCTCTGCAAATATTTCAATACTGGTAAGTTGCGGACACTATCTTCTGGAAAAATAAAGAAGTAATGTGACTAATACAACAACAGCTTTGATATACACGGGTAAATCAACTAGTTTAAATATAAAAGAAGAAAATCGGCTGGATAGAACAGCTGAACCGACTGAAATTAGAATTTAATAAATTTTTAAATATATATATACTGGCGAACTGGCGAAATGGCTCAGCCCTTTATATAGGGTCTACGGGCCTGGCTTGTTGCACTGTGTGAATAATCTTAAAATATTTGGCAGTTTCCTGTGACCCATAGTGGGGAGAAAGCGAGCCTACCTCGGCTCCTTTCCCGCTTACTAGCTCCTTCGCGCGAGAATAACAACGTTTAACAAATGTAATCTCATTACAAATCTCTATTACATTATACTCTTTAGAAACCATGTGTTTCGTTCTTACAATCAATTGATAGTCAAAACGCTGCTTTGAACGGGAATTCTGTTTGTACCTGTAAAACCCTTGTCAGGTAGCAGTAGTCCCTGTTGTCCGCAATTGCCCGCTTTAATGATGTGTCCGCAATTGACCGGACACCAAAATCGAGTTATGCAGATCATCTTATCAGTAGCGCACACACATGTACGGATATCAACACAAATATTAACATTTTATACGTATTTAAGAATGGGCGCTTCATGAATGTTTTGGAAGAATATTAAGTTTACAAAGCTATACAATTTTTTTTTTAAAAGAATCACTACATTTGCTAAATTACCAATTTTCGTTCCAGTCTAACATAACATTTGATACCATCATCGATTCAGAAAGGACGGAGCAAGGTCCTAAGCCAAAATTAGATAACGATAGGGAAAACTCCAGTAGCAGCTTCAGACCGACCTAAAGTGCACGTCACTCAGCAGCAATGTTTGAACTTTTTAAAGATCTCCACAAGCAGTTAAGATTTTTGTTTTATTAAGTGTTTTTACCTGTTTGCACTGTATAAATATTATCTGAAGAAGGCCGAAACCAGAAACCGCTGGCGTAAGGAAATTAAGTCTACGATAGAGCAAGGATATTAGTGTGATATACCAAATAAGATAAAAATAACTAATTCACGTGTTTTACACTAATCCTTAAAACATGGAATTTGAATTGTAGAGCTTATTACGACAGACACAAATTATTTTCGTAATTGATATGTGACAACGAAGTTTTAATTTATAATCAGTATGGACTTATGAACAAATTAATTAGCATGTTTAATAACCATTAATGAATACTAATCCTACCTTAATTAAAATATGAAATGTTCACTTGGGACACCTGCAACATACCATTCAAGTAATTGATAGGAAATATATTACAAATTATGGACAACAGTTTATTGTATTAGGTATTATTTTTAAAATATAAATATACACTTAGTTTTTATAGTTTTTATCCTTACTCAAAGGTAATATTATTATTATTTTCTGTAATTATTGTTTTAAAACATCAATAGTTTTATGATTACATATTTATGATATATTTATAAAAATAAACCAATAAATTAATACTAAGTAAAACACACGTGTGTACATAATAGAGATAAATATTTAAAAATTCCTTATAATAAAAATTAAATATTATAAAAGCTATTTTCAAACAAAAGCATAATTTTCGTTCTATTGTAATTATTTCTGGCCCAGTTACTAATATCAAATAATACCTAAACATTATAGAATATTGTTATACTAATTTTATGTATATTTTTCTACCTACTATAATTAATTGTCAGTAGGATTTTTATATGATGTTCAAACATATAATTTCAAATAAATTCAAAGTATGCTTGGCAATAGCCCATCATGGAGTTCTTGTGTAATGCATAATATTTATTTACGGAATCAAAATTTAAAAAATACTAATATATCCAAGCTACAAACTAAACTTTTTCACTTTTCTTTAAATTATAGAAATATTAAGATGGCGACATATATTTATTATGAAAGACATCTTTGTGTGAAATTTTAAGTAAATAGGAAGTAATGATCATTGTTATTGCGTGGTTTATTTTAATAAATTTAAATTCCTTATTATTAATTTTCGGAAATGTTCGTACAAAATGTATTTAAAATATTTACATAGGTTGTAAAATCCAAATTTGTATTTGTCCCAAAATGATAACAACTTAATATTTTTCTGATATGGCAAAACAAAAATTTAACGATTGTCTCTAACTTACATAAAAGGTAGACGAAATGTTATTTATTTCAAAAGGATTTATTCCTCTAACACAACAAATATTGAATACATTACAGAAACAAACTTGCTTTTGTCATGGTCATTAACATTTCAATTTATCGTAGTAATATTTGATTGAAATATAAAAGTGATAACTTCAACTCCTACCACCAAACTATATATAAAATGTGATGATCAGGATAAGACTTATTTGAAAAAACTGGAAAGGAACATCCGCTTCTTTGAATATAGACAAATACTTCAACTCAAGTGGGTATCAAAAACTCCGTCACACACCTGAGGGAAAGTAATGGAATTATTTAAATTCTACTAAATGCTAGATAATAAATTTAAATATTTCTTTAAAATTATTGACTAATATAATTTATAATTGTCAATTTTATTTTATGTTTAAAAGTCAATAATGGAGTAGATGTAATGAAAAGTAAAAGGGTCAATATTTAATTTGGCGTAGAGTAGACAATATAGTAAAGTTTAACATCCTATTTAAGGCAAAGAAATTCATAACTATATTTTTATTAAAATACTATATAATTGTAAAATGATATATGTAGCACATTTTTGAAATTTTATAAGGTTAAAATTTACAACTTGCGTAATTACAGTCTGTTTTATCGTCGGTGTAATGAAATATATAGTAAAAATTATGTTCAATTAAATATTACACCTCTTATAAAAAGATATTAAAAAAAAAAAAAAAACATTTTGGACATCAACCTCTACTTCAAAGTTATTGTATTACTTTTTAACACAATTAAAACTGCACACAAAGAATATGATATAGAAATATATGTAGAATTTCATCCAGAATTAATTTAAAGAAAAGGGAATTATAAATTTCGGTCAAGTAACAATTGAAATATCGGGAAAGATAAGACTTATTAAGGTCAACTTACAGAATCATAATTATTTTATGAGTAATGATACTTAAAACTTCATGAGTTATTTCAAGTACATAGTTTACAAAATGTAATAAAAAAATGTGTGCAATGCATATTCCCAATTAATTTTGCGTTTTATATAAAACTCAATCCACAGTTAAACATGTATGATCATACTTTGGTAAAACTTAATTTAATGGGTCTTCAGTCATTAGTTTTCTATTTTAGGGACACAATAATTTCATTTGATTATTACATACGTGTGATTGATAAAATAAAATAAAAACCTTTCCCACCAGGTTTACCTCGCAGGTATATCATTATTACATTCTAAGCTTTCCTCAGATAGATTTAATTTTCTACTTGTAACTTTCTAATAATATAAAGTAATACACACACAAATAATTTACAGGCTCAAAAATGTATGTTTGTTAAGGCATTTCAATTATTAATTTATAAATTTTTTGTTTATAAAATGTGTAATGAATTGTCAGTGATCTGTTTTACATCTGAGTATTTTGAAACACGTTGCATGCCAATATTTGATTATTGCTTCATTTTATTGGTTGAATATAATTCATAATAATCTTCAGTTTGAATTAAGTCTTGTTTCTCGAATAATATACGTTTAAAATTTTAATTTAAGAAAAGGTAAAATGTAAAACTCGGTGTACGAAACTTCAGCTTTTCATACTAATTAAAAAACTTTTTTTTTCCAACGCCTTTATTTGTTGTCCAGAAATTTGAAGTTGAACCTCAAAATAGAGGATAATGAATATGTCTGGCATAAAACTTAAATCAAGGCAAAGTTCGAGGTTCTCGTACGAAAATGACGTAAAGCTCAATAATTGGTCTAAGGGAATTGGCCCCACGGTGCCAAGGGGTTTCACCGTTTGTTTTCGTTTTGTTCACGCCAACTTTATTAGATCAATCGACAATATTGGTGGTGTTAGAATAAATAATCGTTTCTGATCATTTTCTTGCAGCTCCAAACTGGCATCGAAACATTGGACTCTGAAAGAAATATACTAACCTTATACTTCCGGGAGAGAGTAAAAAGAGAACGGACGGGAAGCACTTAACAAACGAAGAACCTTCATCCTTACAGAATAAAGCCTGAAATTCTCCGGTTAGGCTTGCGGAACATCAAATGAAAAAATACAACCTCTATGTGGATTGTAAGGCATCTTTCCAACATTAAATTTTAGTAGTTTCAGTTCTCCTTTTTAAGGGTTTAGATCTCCAAGGTCATAATTCCAAAATATTATTTTAAAAACACTGTAACTACAACAATGCACCTTAGAAATTATTCACAACTTACATAAATTATTGTTCCCGTTTTTTGGTTCCTACTTCCTTGATTTTTAAGTTAATAATATTTGTATTATGTACTAACCTTCAAACAATCGCTTATTTCCAAAAGTCTGACTGCAGTTTCAACATCACACTGTCAATATCGAAGACAAGATTTTTTTTACATTACAAAATTAAAATATAGTAGTCTACATTTAAACAAAACTGCATAAAATTTCATGTATAGAACATTTTACATAATTAGAAAATAATAACCATTTCTGAGTCTTTAAAGTGTATAATCACGTTATCACTTAATACGTCCACTGGCGAGCTGACTCAAAAGTGTACATAAATTAACAGAGTGACATAATTAGATTAAACATTGGTGTAACAAAATGTGTTAAATCTTATGTTGTTAGGTTGGTAGGATAAATAGTCTGCAAAATAAGAATACACTTTCAAAACTGAAATGCTGTAACAAATGCAAGTGTGCACAACAATCAACAGAGAGATAAACGTATATTGTGTTTTTTTTTATATTTTTTATCATTGATGAAATACTTTCGCCCCACCATAAAATTTCAATACATTATGTATTTTTCATTTAAATGACAGATATAATATTATTGTAACTAGGTTATTTTATTTTTGGTTATCCATTAGAGCATAAACTGAATATTTTTCCTTTTTCTGATATAACTATAATTATTGACCCTAAATAGACACAACACATGTCTTGGAATTTGAATTTTATATTGAATGTTCATGTAATATTTAGGGTTTTACCAATAAAATCCGAATCACAGTTTTTATTTCAATAATTATATTTACAAAAAATCGAGAAACAAAGAAACAGACATTCCGGTACTTTAAAATATTTTGGTTATTTTACTAATAACCAAGCTCGACTATGGATATAAACATAACCATACAAATTATCTCTCATATATATACCAACGTATGTATAAATATTTATAATTATTATTTTCTCTTTCTATTTTGATTTCCTGTTACCGTATTTTTACACAGCTAACGTTTATAACAGTCTTTAATTATAAACTGTGTCTGTATAAAAATAAAAGTAAATGAAAATTGAAAGTAAAGTGATTTTGTATTTAGGTTTTCGTATGTGCAGAGATAGTAAAATTCCTTATTTAAAGGTCATTGCTTTTATTGCCTGGTTTACGACCATTTGATCCATGTTCTATTTAACTTTTAACGGTAAGGACTTTTAATTGCTATACTTTAGTCTTACGCGAAGAATGAGAGTATAAACCTATCTCTTACTGTTTTTAACAATTCAAATTAAGACTTGTATAAATTTGCAATTGAATTAATTACGTTTATGATGTTGCGGGTCTATTTTTTGGAATCACATTAGTAATCAAGAAATTCTATGTGGTTATGTAGTCTCTCTCTCTCTCTCTCTCTCTCTCTCTCTCTCTCTCTCTCTCTCTCTCTCTCTCTCTCTCTCTCTCTCTCTCTCTCTCTCTCTCTCTCTCTCTCTCTCTCTCTCTCTCTCTCTCTCTCTCTCTCTCTCTCTCTCTCTCTCTCTCTCTCTCTCTCTCTCTCTCGCGATAATCTTTGGGTTACTTGCCCAAATACAAGCTCTGCTCTCCATTTCTCCATTTCTATGTGATTAAATCTGCAATTTTATTGTTAAACTATTTCTTTATAATCTCCTATGAATCACTGTATTTACTTTCTTTGAAACAAGAATCTAGTGGATTGTGTGAAATACTAATAATAATTTTGGTTTGGTTTCATGTAATCGTTTGTAATAAAACTAACTAGTCATAATCACATTTTTGTTTATCAACAAACTGTAATTACTGTTATATATAGGTATCATATTATACATGATGGGTATTATTTGTTTTAACTGTTATAATTATTATCTTTACTCTCATCTAAATCTCAGTACTAGGATCTTGAAATATACAGCTTATATGTGTGAACAAATCTTTCTCTCGCAATGCTGGTATAAGTAACACGTATCTGGAATTTAATGTATTAGTGAATTTAGAATTGTTTTGGGATATTATGGTTAAGGTTACATAGTTTGGCAATAACTTATAATGAAATAGTTATGTTAGCGTGTTATTTAATTTGCTTGAAAACTTTTTTTCGTCCGTCTATACTAAGTTTGTACCAATCACGTAATTTAGTTTTATGTTGTAAGGAGGTAACTAAAAAAATAATATACGTACATACTGCTACAAAGATTTTAAATCCAAGCATACATGCTGACTTTCAGCTATTAAATCATGCTATTGTAAATTTTTATAAGTGGGAAAAATACATCCGCCAGTATCTGTGTTAATATTTACACGGTTTAGCCATCCTCATTTAAATATTATGCACGTATTTATGTATCTATATCTATAAAATAATCAGTATGTAATATTTATTAGTTAGAATATTGAACGTTTATAAAGAAATATAATTTATAATGGCATTAATTTAATTGGCATTAGACAGTATTTTGTATTACCATTTTCAGAATAGCGTCATTTCAAATAGAAATATCAAGGAAAGAAAAAATGTTAAATTAAATTAATTTTTTTCCTATTTATTATTTAAGAAAGCCTTCATTTTTTATAATCATATAACAGTCATTGGCTTAAAATAATTGTTATTAAGGTTACAAATACTGCATTACAGTCATTACGTCATGTAATCCATCCGAATGAGTATTAATAATGTTTTAGTATCTTTCCCTAAGATACATCTTTAGATATCAAACCAGGTTTTTTTATTATTAATTACTTTTAAATTTTAAATATAATTTTAATGAAAATATTAGATTATATTCAAAACTAACTAGGTAGTTTTTCAACAATAATTTCATTAAATATGTTTTATATTTGGAAACATGTAAAGTAAAATGAAATATTAGTGTTAAAAAAATTTAAAAAACCAAAGTGAATTCAAAATACGTAATTCACTTTATACATTTCCTAGGGTTGGATCTCTTGAAACACATGCTTGGAAGATGATAAATTTAAATAGATATCAAATTATCACATAGTTGATAATATTTGCTTTATTTCTTTGGTTATTTTTGAATATCGTAACTTAATCTATATTATATTAAAAAATAGACATTTATAGGCAAAAACAATATAATGAATAATAAGATAATAAACGTATAAAACAGTTTTTCACTCTAGAAAATTACTTTTATTAACAATTTTTGGAAAGTAAAATCAACACATTGTGTGTTATGTGTTTACATTATAAAGTGACTTGTATTCGTTTCCATTAGGGTTAGTCAGTTACAAACGTTTTAGTCTGTAAGACTAATGAGGACGAAGATTATTAAACTTTAAAAAATTACATCTTTCACGAGGCCAACTGTCATAAATGGTGCTTCCCTTTTGTACTTATATGAATATGTATATGTGGGACGTTATGGTCATTTAATCTGAAAAATCGTTATTGGTAGTTCATTACAAGTGATTTTTTGTGCCGTCTGACATGGAACTTTACAGAGCTAAATCGCTGAAATGACAAATGTGTAATCTAGCAAAACGGCTAATGTACCAATAAAGGGGTCTGCAATGTTATATTGTTTTAGGCGTAGGAATACATATTGTTTATTGGATAGAAAATTTATTTAATTGTATTAAAATTCTTCAGTCACGATTTTATCTAAATTATCTATCAGCAATAGTTTAATACACACACAATTTTAATATATAGTACAGACTGTACATACAACTCATTCTCTTTTACACTTTAATTATTTTTCCAACAAAATATACAATAACAATGTTATTAACATGAAGCATATATATACTAACATACGTATTTTTTAAATATTTTATATTTTGAGAAGAAAATAACAACCCTAATTTTGTATTGCTTCCCTTTATTTTTATTTACCAAATGCTACGGTAATATTTTAATAGAAAAATATTGTTCTTTATATTTCTTATAATTTCCTTATTGTTCAAGGAATTAAAACTAGGAATAATATTAGTGTCATGTATTAGTAATATTGATATATTCTGTATATTGATGGTCCGATGCTTACGTTGTCGTAAATATACGTCTTTGTGATTAGGGACGAAATGGTTACTTATAAAATGGCGTACACTCATTTCAAACCAATTGTTCTCATTTTGGTAAAATTTATTCATTATAATTGCAACTCTGAATGGTCAAAATAATAATAAAAATGGTATTGTAATAATGATCATCTTTCGATTCTTGACTTCCTAATTAAATTTGATATTTTTTTATCTATGACGCCCGAAAAGAGTGTCAAGAATGTGTTCTGAAATATATATATATATTCCTTGTTAGATATGTATTAGTGTGTCTCTATAACAGACCTATGTATGTAGCTTGTAGCTGGTTTGATCTCCAATTGCGATTTGAACATGTTAATATTAATTGTAATTTTATAAACTAATTATTTAACTTATATGATTTGTTTCGTGATTCAATTTTTTAATAAAAACATCACTAACTGTAGAGGTTCAATAGTGAGTATATTTAAGCCGTAATAATAGGAACAGGTGTAAATATATTTATGTTTATTATTATAGTGTTTGTTTTATTGCACCTTCCTTTTCCGTCATCTTGAATTTAATAAAAATTAAATTGTATATGAATATTGTTTGCATGGTAATTAACACGACAGCAAAGTGAAAAGTAACAAAAGAAATAGGAATAACTTAGTTTATATAAAATACTAATACATCAATTTTAATTATTATTTCTCAATAATATCTGAAGCTACAAACTGTTAATAGTTCTAATATCTTGTAAATGACAATGTGAAATAGCTGCTTTAGTAAAATTAATTGCTACCGGACATACTGTTTTGATTGTGTTTTCCTTGAGTCATTTCCTTCTATACCACATGATATTTAAAAAGGTGTGGTTTGTCTGACTGTATCTTCAGTGACCGCAATCTTCACTGACGGAATTTTTCTCCGTCCGAAAATATTGGTTATATTTTTCTTTTGTCCGAAACTTTTGTTACCGAATTATTTTCTGACAAAAACAGCTGTTTAAAAACAAATTGTCATCATTAACCGAGTCTTCTCTGGTAGAAAATTTGTTTACGCTTTCTTCTCTGACCGAAAGACGTGTACACGTTCGTCTTTTCTGACCGAAACAGCTGTTTTGTTATTTATACCGTCTTTTTAAACCGATTCTTTGGTGACCCAATTCTTCTCTGAACCAAAATTTGTCACAGCTAACTACTCTGATCGAAAATTCGTTACGGCTTTCTTCCCTGACCGAAAGAACTATTCGCCAAAAGCCGACATAATTAATTGAAGGCGCGTGTTATTTAATTGACCTTCAATACAAAAGGTATTTTTAATTGCCATTATCCCATGTTCACTTTTATACAACTTTTGGTAAATTATTTGAAAAACAATTGATTTAACGTTTAGTTAACAGTTAGGTTGGGTTGGGAAAAAGTTAGAATTTATTAATTGTGTATACGTTGAACTAATGTGTTCTAAGGCGAGACCAAGCTATTCTAGCACTTAATAATACTAGTATATATATAATATGCCCCTTCAAATCCATGCACTACAATCAAGTTCTACTATGAATCGTCATCTCTTAGGGATAGCATTGTTCAGGTCAGGAGAACGAAACTTTCGTTATCTTCTCTAACGGAATCTTTTGAGATAGAGTTCTTCTCCGACCGAAATATTAATTTTATGTTAGAGATTACTCTGAGCGACTTCACTGGCCGAAAGATTTCTATGCTGTATTTTTCGTTAAAGAAGAATTCAGTCAGAGAAGATTCGGTCACAGAGAACTGCACCTAACGAAAGGGATTGTTACTGGCTGTTTGGAATCAAATATATAAATATGACAAGGCTCTACTTTACGTTCCATGTTGTTTTCTTTATTCAACTACGTTGAGGTTCATGTATTGGATTTATGTTGAAATTTTGTGTGAGGTAGTGTTAATGTTTTCTTGTTAACTGATGATGTTGTCATTTTGTCGCCTTCAGCTGTTGATTTGTAGAATATAATAAATTATCTATAATAGTTTTGAACAATATGTTAAATATATGTTTTTACTTTAAAAAAAATATTTTGAAGTGGGAATAATGACGTAAAACTAAAAGTGGTTATGTAAGGGAAGTGGGAAAAAATTTGTCAATAAATATGAGTAATTGGTAGTGATTCATACAAGACTATTTTCGGGGGCATATATATATATATATATTTTTTTCAGAAGAAATTTGTTAATGTAAAATTTACATATAAATCCTAGGTACAAATATCTTGGGTCCTACTGAATGATAAGAAAGCTTTTTATAATGATATTGTAACAACGGTCTTCTAGTATAACTCTCAGGACCAGGGATAGGGACGGAGTGGAAGAAGTTTTCACATTATTTATAAAAACGAATAACACGATGAATTATGTATTGTTTTGTAAAACGTGTTTGGGAAATGTTTATTTGTTTAGATTATAAATTTCTCGATTTTTACATTTTTAAAATTTTATCTCTTCCACCAAGGAAATAATAAATGGCTTGTTTAAAGACTATGATCAGAAGTGGAAGTAAATTTATTATTAATGTAGAAATGGATTTGAATAAAATGGTCAGATCCCATTAAGTAATCCATAACACAATTCATATACAATATGATATATATATATATATATATATATATATATATATATATATATATATATATATATATATATATATATATATATATATATATATATAATATAATATTAAAAATAGTTTAACTTGTATGTGAATTTTTACAACAGGTAATATATCCAATATCATTTTTATACATTTATACCATTTTCAAAGGTTTTATTCTGATGAAGCTGACTATATACATAATTATTAGTGCTAGTGTGTATACAAATGATATTCCTATGTAAAAAAGAACAATAAAATATATTATATCGTCTTATTTTTGTGTATGTTCGTTTAGTTTACTGATACAAAATAACTAACATTATGAGCTTTGTTCTGTATGTTTACGTACGAGTGTGAATGTAAATAGAGCACAATTACTATTAAGTGATAATGAATATGAGAAAGCAGTTTTTTACGAACATTGTAACACATCCGTTATCCCACATTTTTGAAATTCAAGAAATCTTACGCTCTATGTTTATAACACTTGGTGTTTTTGCATCGGAATATCTGTCTGTTTATCATAAAATTTCTTGAACCTAGTGCTCCAAATCAATAACATACATTTTCCTTTGGTAATTAGCATAAATGACTTCAAAATAAAAACAAAAGTGTGAATGTGTTATTGTAACAGTTATTTAAAATTTTAATCTTCACAAAGGATGATTTTTTACACAGTTGTATCATTCTCTAAATATCATGGATAACATTAAACATAGGTGTTATGGCTGAGAGAGTTACTTTTAATTGTAAAACTTCGTAACAGAATAAATTACAGTGAACATTCTAGCAGTCATAAAATTAGTCTGACATAATGCAAGTATTAAAAGCAAAAGGTATTAGAAAAGAATTATCATGATTATTTTCTTACCATAAGAATTGTATTTAGAAACGGAAAATTGCGAATGAAATTTTTTTTTATAAAGTACCTAAATATACAAATAGTCTTTATGTACAATAAGAAATTTGAATTAATGTTTACGTTGGGAATTGACAGTTGTGTTGGACTCTGTAGCTTTCATAATAGTTATTTCTGTATCTTCTCTGAAATTGTTTATTTGTTATTAAAAGTAAAAGGACATTACTCAAGTATTGTTAAAATAGTTACAATAAATGGTTGTAAATATTGCAAACAAATACAAATATATATTTATAAAACAACGGTAATTTATGATTTAATTAATACTGACCCCTATCTCGAGATCGTACTGTATTCGTACGGTTCTCAGAAGCAAAATATATAATTATAAATTTTTCAATAGTGAATTTACAATTTAGGTTGAAGTACTTGACCTTATATTACTTGAATTAAATAAAGTTCATTTTAATATTTATTGTGTTCTTGTGGTTTACTATAAATAAAATTGTATTACTAAAACTTTGAATTTACTTGTTTCCTTTCTAAAAACATTTGGTAGGATTTTGTTACTCAGGCAACAGAAACTTTCCTTCAAAAACCAGAAATCATTCTTCATTTATTTGAGATATATATTCTTGAATCATTCAACTTATGTAATCCTTATTTCTTCTTAATATATTCAAAACATTATCTTTCATTTTCTTTAATAATTATTGCATTGCCTCTTCCTACATTGTTACCAGCTATTTCCAAAAAAAATAATTATATATTCAAACCAAGGTGGTTGTTCACAGTTTAAAATATTAACTTAATAATTTTTACTAATTTTTAACATTCATTTATTCATAATTCTACCTTTTATTTTAATTGAGAATAATTAATTTATTATTAATTTACGAACATTCCATAAATTTTCCCCAGATCTGGCTATTTTTTTAATTTTTTTTATACGTTTCTTCCGAACCTCTACGAAAATTATTACAAATTTTTAGAATGACAAAGTTAATGAAAATTATAAAAAATTTAAGCTTCCAATTACCTTAGATAGTTGACGATGCCTGTAATGCGTTGTTCCATTAGTGGGTGGTCTGGAAGATGTTGATGGTAGATGTTTCTATATGCACGAGTAACTCAACCTTCCTAAAATAGCACTATTTCCAAAGTTATAACTCTCAAAACCCGCCAAACAAAATTTTCCAACAATAATTTCCAAAATACAAAAATGATACAAATAGTCAATCCCCCTATTGGTCATTTTCTCACTCTGATGTTACTTTTTATTTTCAAAATTTACTAAACCAGTATTAATAAGGTTTAAAAAATATTCTTTTTCTGTCCTCAAATAATTCAGTTCTACATCTAATTACACTACGAATTATATATTTTAAGAAGGAGATAACGCTTAAATAACAGACGTCAAGGTTATAACCAACTATAATAAAATTAATAATTGGTATTTATTCATTTGTTAGTTGTAATTTTCCTCCGAGTCAATCGAAGTTGAAATATATACTCCTAGTTTTGTATTTATTGTGATTCGCAAGAAA